>JARSSU010021490.1:0-43967 GCA_029619165.1 Eurosta solidaginis
GACAGTAAAAACTTTTCATTGAAAAATTCGTCTGACATATTCTTAATCTCGCTGTGTGCATTTTTAGAAAAATAACTTTAAAGAGAAACAATAAATTAGTTTTAACATTAACCCATACTAATAATAAAATGCATTAAGGGCCAAAAAAATTCAAGTTGTTCGAATCATACGCCTTTTTGCTTTGAAGCTATTCCACATACAATAGCTTCAATGTGTGTAAATGGCCTCATTTCTATTTTAAATTTTCATCGATGAAATCGGTTTAAGTTATTCCATACACTTTTTATTGCTATTTTAAGCCTCCATTAAAGTCGCGTTTATATTCATACTACATTGCATTTGAAATAGACAGAAAACAGCAAATGCTTCTTTAATGCGAAAAGTACTTAAAAACACACACAAACTGACATTAAATCAATCGTACAAAAAAGTTATAGAAAGGAAAAGGAAGCGAAACAGAAAAGAAAAAAGAAGCAAGAAAAATAAAGCTAAAAATAAAGCATAGCGGAGAATAGAACGAAGGACTGCTGTGATAATGGAAAACTTAAGAAGCAATTTTAGCAGACGACAAAATAGTATACATATAGATAATGCGCCTCAGCGCCTAAAAGTATGATACGTATATAAACATAGGTGCTAGCATTCACACATCCATTACTTAGTAATCAAAGTGAATAGAGAATTGTGGTATATTTACAATAATATTAATGTGCATAATTAATTACCAATTGCCTGCTTTTTCACACATAAATAACATATGCAAAAAAAGTTAGCAAACAAGTGTTTGAGTTTGAAATGTATAAAACTTTTTTAAAGAAAACAAAAAAGAAAGTCGTTCAAATGGTGTGAACAAATAAAAAGTTAAAATTCATTAAACTTCAATAAATATTTCAAAAGAATTAGAGGATCCAGAATATTGAATAAGTATCATATCTAAGGCATGCTTTTAGGCGCAATGACTTATGAACAAAATAAGAGACAGCTTGAATGACACTGGACTATTCTTTGGGTTTGCGTTATTTGCCAAGTTTATTTTTATGCGACTGCTAAAAACCAGTTGTCTTCTCGATTGGATAAAAAACTCCGTTGTAAGAGATGTCCATGATGAAAAAGTTTCGTTATCGAAGGGAATTTTACCTCTACCAACTTGCATATTACATCGACTCAAATAATTTGTTTACATGTTTTCAATATTCCATAGAAATTTGTAAATTGTCGGAACGTAATTTTAGGCTGAACGTAATAAAATTGACAGTTTTACTGACACTGAAAACTTTTACATATAAGAGATGCCCCCAAACTCCAGCTTTCATCATCGCCTAAAGTCTCTAAATTAATATCAAGAATATTTAGTGCCATATAGTCATAAGGAGTAACTGCTTAAGTAAACTGTAAAATTAAAAGGAGTTAGGCTGTTATTTCTTGTGAACATATGGTAATAAATGTAGAATACTGTTCTGCGGACTTGATATTGTTTTAGATATTTTTGGAGATGGAGTTTTAGCGTTCGCGAAAGCTGGAGTTCGAGGGTTGGGCTCTAGGTATATATACATTAAGTTTAAACTTATACTTAAAACTTGAGGCAACGAAAAGGCCGATGAGTTGGCAGAGGAGGTAGAGCACTCGACGAATCTACGATAGACGTCCTAATCCGCATGTGAGAAATCAAAGGAGACATGAGTTGATTATGATCATCAAGCAGGAAATCCATGGCAGGAGTTGCGAGAATGCAAAATTTCTTAGATTAGATGCAAGAAATATGATATAAGACTTACAAAGCTGTTCATATCTCTGAAGAGGGAACACTTGTGGCTCACGGTGGGCATACTAACTGGACACTACTTTTAGCGTGACTTACTAACAAGTTAAGCCTTTTCAGTACTGGGCATGTAGAAAGTGCGGGCTGCTGTGTCATGTCCCGCGCTCCCGAGGTTAACGCTCCAGCTACCACGTCGGTAGAACTGTTAAATCTGGAGGCAGCAATTAAGCTAGGTCTTAGATGATTTTTGGTATTTTCCGAACATAAGAAGAAATGTAGGAGGAGGTGGAAATATTCGATTTCGCTTTGACCTCATTCACTTTTTAAGCATGAAAGCTCGTGGTCTGTACGTGAGATATAAAACAGTTCATAAAGTGCGATGGCTTCATAATCTGGTGCAGAGGTGATTTGAACTCAGATTAATTTTGTAATGCATATAACGAGGTATTTCTGCTCCTTCTACTCGTAGCGACAAGGAGACACCCTAAAAGATTGCAGGGAGTTTTATTGATGTATGTAGATGATGTTTTGCTGAATACTAATCCGGTAAAATCTGGGAAAAGCACCAATAAGATACTAGCGGAAGCCTCTCGGTAAATATTTGATATGATCACGTTGGACCTTCTGGGTCAGCCAAGCCCTTCATTTCCCTAGGAAGTTGAGGTTGCGAAACACTCGCCTGCTAATTGAAAAGGATTTGCTCGTGAAAGCTAAGGTTGAAAATTTGTTTATGCAGGCTTAAATCGCGTTGGCTTTTGAATTCGTACCGAAATATGTGGTTTGCGCTGTGTGCTTGTTTAAGGAGACATCTGTTCACCGGCTTTTTAATTCTCGCAACCGTAGATTTTCGTATACGGTTTAAGGACTCTATAGTTATGGCTCTTCACGCGCACAATTTGTGCTTATTTATCTTGAGGATTTATGTGTATAGGAAAGATTTTATATCATCTCGGAAAATCAACATACCATTACAATTAGCTTGAGGTCGTTTTGAATAATTTGACTTACCTGCTTTTTCGTTTACTTCACCGTAAGCTGGCATGTACTCATTTTCAAGATGATATTCTTTAGTCCTTCTACGGTTATGATAAAACCTCCATCTTGCATGGCTGATTACGCCTACACTCTGCGAAGTTAAAGCAGGAGTATTTATGTAGGGTAACTCTGAAACATAAAAAAATAAAAATATGGAAATGTTTTGAGAAACGGCTTTTAGACGATATTGTGGTCAATGGTTTAGTCAGGGCCTAAATATGCTGCAATAGTTTTATAAGCTCAATGTTTTATTAAGCATTTTCTTTGTTTGTGTAACAACACCCTAAAGTATGCTTTTTTATTTAAGAGATGTTTTAAGTTTCCAGGAAAACTTAGGAAAAAATTCGAAAATTAGCTGAAGAAATGCAAATCGCAAAAAGAGCTTTTAAAGAAAAAATTTTAAAAATTGAGGGCAAAAAAAGATACAACAACAATCAAAAACCTAACAACAATTGCATATTAACTTGAAGCAACAAAGACAGGAAAAATAACTTTAACTAAATCAACAACAAAAAATAAATTTCAAACATCATTTATAACTTACAGAAAAAAACATACTTTGCACAAAAAACACGAACAAAAATTTTCAAAATAAATGAAGTTAAAGTTGAAAAAACGTGACACACACACACACATTCACCACTTCTGCTGCGCTGCGGATGAAGTGGTAGATGCTTGATCAAAAAGTGAACAAATGTCACAACACAAAACTGCAGCGAGCAGTCCTGCGCTGCAAACTTCCGGCGTACACTTGGCATGCAAATTCTTCGATGATTGTGTATCTATTTGCATGCTTGTGTGTTGTGTATGTGTGTACATGTACATCTTCAGCGCATTGTTTGCTTTATCTCATCATGCAACTTCCGCTTGCTCTCATACATTTGACGCTCGTTCAATGTTGCATGTGGCGCCTTTTCAATTTCCATTCAACTAACAAAAGTATATCCTTTGTCAATGTTGTTGTTATCATCGGTAATGTTTTTGTGTTTGTTGCTGTTGCGCATAATTTGCATATGAATGTTAGAGCAGGCTTGTTTATCAAAGTTGTTGTTTGTTTTTGTTGTTTTTGTTGTTATTACTGCTGTAACTGCTGCTGCTTGTTATGTGACATTGATGTGATGCCATTGCGATGTACAGCGTATGATTTTGGCGAGGAGAGGGACAAAATATACGAATTTTTTATTGAGTAAAAAAATAGTAACAAAGAAATATAAAAACTAAGGAAAGAAAAATAATAAACCATAACTTAAAAAATATCACTAAAATAGGATGAGAAAACCGTTTTCGGAACTTTTTCTTTAGCAACCAAAATTTTAAATTACAAATGTATTGAAAAGTTTTCATCGCTGTTTACGAATTTAAAAATATTTTCTTAAAAAAAATCATTAAAGTATGAGGTGAAATTTAATAAAAGTACGTATCTTTGCAAACGAATTTGTTCATATTCCAAAAAAAAAGAAAACAAAAAACAAACAACAACCAAAATAAAGTTTTTTTCACATTTCGAATATACATTGTATTAAATAAATTAAATTTTTTTTCTCATTTTACAAATTTTTATCAAATGAACCGAAGGCAAATTTTTTCAACAAAAAAGTAGTATTACACAGAAAATTACTATTTTTTCAAATATTGTTTGGGTTTCTGTTGAGCATCAAAAAAAAAGTTCGTCATTATCCTCAGCAATACGTTTGTTTAGACTTTTTAATTTATAATTAAAAAATCTATTTTATATATTAAAAATAATTTTGGAAAAAAATATTTTGATACGAAAAAAAGTTTTTTCCAAAAGATTTTAATTTATTCTTCAATTCTTTTTTTTACTGTCGAGCATCAACTTCCAAAAAAAAGTGTTTACAGAGTTCTAGAATTCTTCCATATTCTAAGCAAGATGTTTATTTAAAGTCTTTATAATTTATAATTTCTTGAAAACTCCATTTTAAAAAATATATAGATATCTCACAAAAACAAAACACAAATATTATGACAGGAAAGAAAATTTTTAGGCTTTTAACTTATATTTCAACAATTCTTTGTTTTCTCTTGAGCATCAACATCAAAATAATAATTTAGATCATTAAAAAATTGTTCATTATTCTCCATCAGCGACTCAACACAAAACACTGTACCACATAGTGCAACAAAACTTCACTCACACAAACCTAATGTGTTAACGTTGTTGTTTTGTGTTTTGTTTTGCATTTTTTTACTGTTACATTTCGCTTTTTGATTATTATTATTGTGCTGATTTAGAAATAAGTAGATGCATATAAATTGTGTGTGTGTGTGTGCGACAGTGCTCATGTTAGCATGTGATATGTTTTTTTGTTTTGCGTGCAACACAAAACACTTGCCACTTCATAAGTTTGGTGCATCGGAAACCACTTACGTGGCAGACGCTTTGTATAGACTTCCTACTTGCTAACACTTCTACACACACACCCTTCTTTCTTTACACTCGCCACCAGCAGCTTACGGTGTCTTCATGTTGCATGCAGCATACAGCAAAAGTGTTCCTGCCATATTAACTTCGTAGTGACATTTTGACGTTGACAATGTTGCAAATGTTACACGCTTGTTCTTTGTTGTTTGGTTGTTTGGCTGCATTTATTTTGTTAGCGCAAACTTGCACAAACTGTTTTACATGTGCATAAAAATATATTTAAGGAAAAAGTACAGCGGTGGTGCAAATATGCATACAAATTCTTACAAAATTTTTTAGAATTAAAAAAAAATGTGTAAAATAAAAAAATAAATGTTTACAATTTTCAAATAAGTGGGCGTGTTCGTCATCACGATTTTACTCATTTTTATTTAACGCACACATAGTAATAGGAGTAATGTCCCTGCCAAATTTCATAATGATATCTTCAACCACTGCCAAATTACAGCTTCCAAAACTTTTAAATTACCTTCTTTTAAAAAGGGCGGTGCCACGCCCATTGTCAAACATTTTACTAATCTTCTATTCTGCGTCATATGGTCAAACCACCTACCGAGTTTCATCGCTTTATCCGTCTTTGGTAATGAATTATCGCATTTTTTCAGTTTTTCGAAATTTTAGATATCAAAAAAGTGGGCGTGGTTTATAGTCAGATTTCGTTCATTTTAAATAACGATCTGGGATGAGTGCCCAGGAACCTACATACCAAATTTCAACAAGATACCTCAAAATTTACTCAAGTTATCGTGTTAATGGACAGACGGACGGACGGACGGACGGACATGGCTAGATGAATTTCTTTTTTCGCCCAGATCATTTTGATATATAGAAGCCTATATCTATCTCGATTAGTTTATGTCGTTACGGATTACCGTTATGCGAACAAATTAATATGCTCTGTGAGCTCTGCTCAGCTGAATATAAAAAAGTTTGTAAAAAAATATCCAACTTTATTACAGTTTTTTATTAATTTTATTATGCAAAATAAAAATTTTGTGAAAAAATAAAGCATTCCATTACCAACTTAACAAATTTATATTCAATTTTGATTCGAAATATCTGTGCAAAATTGAAAAATAAAAAAATTTTAAAAAATATTTATAAACATATTTTCTAGAAAAAAATTTATTGAAAAAAGTTTTTTTTTCAAATATCTGTAAAAAAATTTAAGATACAAGTTTAAACAAAAAAAAACTGCATACAATTTTTCTGAAAAAATTTGGCGAAAAAAATAAACACTTGCATTAAAATTTTTAATGAATAAATTGACATAAAATTTTTTTGCAATATCTGTACAAAGATTTAAAAAATAATAGTAAACATTTTCTAAAATAAAAAAAATGTTCGAAAAAGGTGAGTGAAACCGGAGGTTTTAGGTTTAACCAAGCAAATTGTTGGTAAAAATGTTTACAAACATTTTATATACAAATTTAAAAAACAAAAATTGGTAATAAATTAAAAAAAAATATCCATTTTAGTTAATTAATTCTGTTAATCGAAACTTTTTGAAAAAAAAAGAATTATATAAAAACTTATATGTGTAACCAGCTTTTGCTAAAAATATTAAAATTTTTTAGAAATAAGTGAAGAAATAATAATAACATGGTTGCTGTTGCATTCTGCCCACCACTGTACTATCTGAAAATGCATATTATTTAACATTTTGCATGTTTAATTTCTATAGATGGCAGTCTACGAAAAGTTTTGTATGGCAACAACATTAGCTTACAATGTGGCAAATCAAAGAAAACGTCAAATAAGAAGAAAAAGCAAAAGGCTGCAATAAACATACAACAGACTCAATAGAAAAGGATTGCTCGCAACCAAGCGACAGCGTTAACGAGTATTTGAAAGACTACAAAGTTGTGTTGTTGCTGATTGTTTTTGTTGTTTGTTTCTTGTCATGTACTTCATTGTTTGCTACTACTTCTCCTGTGTGTGTGCGTGTGGCACATAACACAATGTATCGCCGATAAGCTAAGTAGCGGTTTTGAAAAAGTAAATTGAATATACAAAAAAAAGTAGTGAAGAAAGCAACAACAACAACAAAGATTGAATAATATAATACGCACTTTGGCCGTTTTGCAATGAATGCATTATGCAGCTGGTTGTTTGCCACAAAATGTTGCATGTTGCATATAAACATATATTGTATGTGATATAATAGGGAATTGAATGGTGTATTAAGGGACTTAATGGTTTAGAAGGAAATAACACTTAATGCAAATGATACTGTAAAATGTTGAATAGCGCTTAAGAGAGCTAGAATTTGAAGCACTGAGGGTGCTTGCGTTCTGTGTTGATTTCAATTTCATTTGGCAAGATTAAAACTTATTTGATTTACAAGTGAAACGATGATGAATGATTGGGCTTAATACGGCTTTTGGTTTCATCAAGATTGTACTCTTTTCATACAATGAATGCTAGGTGAAACCTTTGGAGTGGTATAATTTATGACACACCTATCCATAGCAGCACTTGCATAGGAGCACTTTATCTAATTTTATTTAAAATAGGAGAATATCTCTTCAGCTAGCGCGTCTAAAGGCCGTGAAGTAGTAGCTCTATCAAATCAACATGGTAAGCTACGCTCAACTGATCGGAATCTCCTATAAGAGTTCTGGAGGCTGAATCAACAAAGGGAATGAGTAAAGAGAAGCCCGGGCTTAAATCTCTTCGGAGGCTACCGCGCCTTTTATTTATTATTTATTTATTAATCAATAAATTATTATATTAATCAATAAATTTTTGATAATAAATAGAAACTATTTCGAAAACATACCGATAACCCATCGATCAAAAATCTGTAAATCATTGATAATCTTTATTATCGATAGCAATCTCAAAACACTTCGATACCTAGTCGGCAAACCGCTAACCCGTCGATAAGAAGCGGATAACACGCCCATACACCGTCCATAACAAATAACGATAACTCATCGATAACAGCTATTTTCAAATTAAGCGAAGGGATCGATTCAGAAATAATTAGGTCGTACAGGCTGCCAGATCACTGCAGTGTTTTTCAGGTGGAATTATAGCCATGAAGAAAGCAGTAGAAATTATTGCGGCGATAAAGGCAAAACTCTCGCACAGTACTGGAGTACAGAAGTGTTCTGGAAAGCAAAGAAGCATACTGGGTTCCTGGTCATAAAGCGAGAGAAAGTAACGAAAAAGTTGATGAAATGGCAAAAGAGAGTGTAGTACTCGATGAATCGACAGTAGACGTCCCAATCCATTTGGGAGAAATCACAAGGAGACAGGAGTTGCATATCATCCATCAAGCAGGAAACCCGTGGACAGAAGCGCGTGGCTGCAAAATTTCTAAGGTCTTGCGGAAATCCTACGATAATAAACTTACAAAGTGCCTCATATCTCTGAAGAGAAGTGACTTAAAACTCACGATGGACATACTAACTGGACACTGGCAACACACTGGCAACACATGTTTATAAGTTGGGCCTAGTCAGTAACAAAAAATGCAGAAAGTGTGAGCTGCAGAAAGAAACATGTTCATGTGCCGCACCAAGCTGCAGCTCCTAGGGTGGTAGAGTTGCCACATCTCGAGGTAGCAATTAAGCTACATAGGTCCTAGAAAACGTCTAGTATTTGCCAAGAGGATGGAGTTATTCTATAACACAAGTTCTGTCACCTGACTTGGGTTTTTTCGTTTTGTCGTCAAACAAATTTTGGTAACTCTGTGGACATATTCGGTCTATGTGAGGGCTGTATGGGTTGGGCAGCTCACCCATACCTATATTAAAATGGAAAAAAGTTAAAAACTAATTTAGTACCTTAACACACAACCACATGGTACTGGGGAAATAACTTGAGCATATGCAATTCTTGTAAGTCATCAGCCTTCTTCGTTTTTGCCTTTGCCCCAAAAATTTAACTTTGTACATAATTGATTTTTTGAATAATGAGTGCTAAATGAGTACATATTTTTGACTTTTTGAAGCAAGTGGCCTTTCACTGTATGTCTACTAATACTCATGGTAATATTCATACAGCTACTTATATGCATATAATGTCATATGCCTACTTTATTATATGAATATATAAAGTTTGTAATGAAAAGGTAAAATGAACATAAAAGAAATAGAAAAAGAAAATCTTTCAACTCAGAGCTTATAGCAGACATATATTCTACAGCTAATAACCTTCAACTGTAAGTCATAAAAATAATCAAAAAGCTGACAAGAGCGAAAAAAGTAAGAGGTGAGGAAAAATGAAAAAAAAAGAAGTAAAAAATCTTAAGGTATAAAAGGTTTTTTTCTTGCCTCAAAAATGAGCTTAATGAGTTATGAGAAAATTGCCGCGGTTTTTCTAAACCATCTTTCCAGTGATTGCTTTGTTTTATTTTTGCTGTTTTGTGGAGATAAAACTACCTGTATTAGAGGTCATAAGCTTTCAAGTTTCTTTGAAATTTGTTGGAAACTTTGTGCGCTTGATTAGTTGTCTTATAAGTTTGTCCTTGTATGATGATGGGAAAAAGCATGCATTTAAGTATAACTTTAAACTTTCTTAACAAGTCGGCTTCGATAGAAATATATTATGTAATTTGCCATATTTCGAAGCCGACTTGTTAAGAAAGTTTAAAGTTATACTTAAATGCATGCTTTTTCCCATCATCCTTACAAGGACGAAAATGAAGCTAAATGTACGCCCCCTAAATATAGCTACGGCGCAGTTAAGTTCTGCATCACTGGAACAAACTGAAGAAAATTTGCGATTGGGACCCAACTAGTCCGAAACCTCGTATGATCTAGGTAGGTGAGGAATTTCCCAATACTAGCTAATTTCGTTCATTCGCATAACATGACCTAGTCAGCAAAGCCTTTGGGCTTTTATTCGCTGTGCTATCGTCTTATCTGCGTAAAGCTTATAGAGCTCTTAATAATACATTTTTCTTTACTCGTCATCGGCATCACGTACATGACGATGAAACTTTCGGAAAAATTTTCTCTCCAACACTTCAAGAGACATCCCAACAAACATTTAGGTTAGAAAACGATTAGAAGACGAATCGAATTCTAATGTATTTCTCTAAGGTAGAAGGTTAGAGGACGATTTATAGCATTCTCGACAAAAAGGTGAATTCGTTCTCGATATCGAGAAAAGGGTTAGAATTCTAATCGAATTCTAATGTCAATTCTAATGAGTTTTTAATGAGAATTTTGAAGTGATGCGCAATTAAGTTAAATTTTTAAAATTGGCGAAATTTTCATTGTTTCATTATATCAAATACGTCTATTTGGTTATAGTCTTATGTTTTAAGATGAACATATTCAAAGGCTTTTTCTATTATAATAAATTAAAACCGTACTTAAAGATTGAGCTCAGCGTTGGTTTGAGGTACGGATGAGGAAGCGTTTTCTTCATGCCATTCAAGTAGCCCTTCAATAATCTGCTCACTTTCCTTTTTAACGTTTTTTGATTCATTTTCACTTACTAGTATTTATTATTATAAATAAAAAAACTTATTTCGCAACTTGTATATTTCCACTATTTTTATTTTGTCTGTATAACACTAAGAATGAGTGATCATGTCATGCAAATATCGATAACTGTGACAATAATTATAACACCGCATTTCTAGTGTTATTCGAATCGTTTCACAGTCGAATTCTAACCTAGTACTCTAACATAGTTTTCGATTCGAAATGCATTAGAGAACTACATTAGAATTCTACAATATTTCTCTTAACGTTAGAAAGTGTGTTTGCTGGGATCTGATTTTCTCTCGACACCGTCCATGATTGCGAGACATATATTAATACAGGTATGATGAGCAACCTATAGAGCGTGATTTTCGTTCGTCGAGAGATATCTTTATTTTTGAATTGTTTATTTAGTTCAAAGTAGCACTTGTTGGCATGAGTTATTCTCCGTTTGATTTCCAACCTATCATTGTTTTTGCTGTAAATGTTGGTTCCTAAATAGACGAAATCTTTCACAATCTCAATTTGTATCCGTCAGTAGTGACGTGGCAGCCAAGGCGCGAACGCGCCGATTCTTTCTTGGAAGACAGCAAGTACTTCGTTCCCACCTTTTTTGCTTCTTTATCTAATCCATAGAGGGCTTAAAATAGACTGAACAATCACGGTTTAGTTCTACTGCTATAATCATTTTGGCACGGAGAGGTCCCTCCCAATCCTTTCGGAGCTGGTCGTGTTGACCAATGTAGAGAGATTTGAAATTCAGGCTTATCAGCATGCAAGTAACTTGCTTTCACACTGGCAAAGGCTGCTTTGAAGTCGGCAAGAAGATGGTGAGTGTCAACTTTCTTACGATCAGTCTTCTCCAGGATTAGGCGCATCGTGAATATGTGGTCGATAGTAGATTTACCAGGTTTGAAGCCGAGCTGATAAGGTCTAATCGGTTTGCTGATCATTACCAAAAAACAAGAAAAATAGAAGAAATATTAATAATAATATAATGAGGAGTATGTTCCTTCACTTAGGTCGCATGTATAGACTATGTGGATACACTAAACTTCCCCTCAGCAGGTTAGGGGGTCAGAATATAACCGCGGTAGGTATGCCTGTCGTAAGGGGCGACTAAAATACACGATTCAAGGGATTATGTAGCGCAACCCTTTCAGGTTACCGGCGCAATATATAGCTTCTCAAAGGTCGCATCTGGTCGTAACAAATCGTTCCCGAGATGGTCGGGCTTGACACCGGAACGTATCGGATCTGCATTCGGCAAAGGACCATCAACATCGATAACACTCCCCAAGGCCTTCGGGGAGTGTCTTTATCGCTACGACAGCAACAACCTACAACCTACTTACGTCAGAATCATGGAAAGTAGCATAAGTCTCCAAAATTTTCCGAAGGGCTTTCCATCTACCTTCGGCACCGAGATAGTGGTAGACTTCCGATATGGTCAGGGTATTCAGTAGAGAGACATAGCCATGTCTGAAATATTTTTAATCAGTAACCTTTTGACACTATCCTTACATAAGAATAACTCTTACAAAGCAGTTCAAACTTAGTTTTCTAATAAAAACCGCATATTAAATTAAGAAATAAATGGGAGACAAAAAACATAAAGGAATATAAATAGGGAAAGGGAACAGAGCGTTAAAAAGTAGAGAAAAAAAGATAATACAAAAATAATACTTGAGGTAAGATGTAAAGAAGAAACAAAAGAGTTATATCTATTCCACCTGACGATGTAACCGAGCAGAAAGCGATATTTTTGAATGGAGTACCTGCCCATATCGACCTAAATTCGCAGCATCCAAAGCACACGGATAAAAGAAACCTTAATGTAACATCAAAAAATAAAGGTGGAAGAAGGCTCCTCTCCCCTCCCTGCCCTCACAAACTATTCTCAATAGGAAGCCGTTGCGGCTACGGGGGAATAACTGGCGGCCAAAACTACAACTATCGCAGCGATATGACTTCTAATTCTAAGGAAACGTCACTTTGTAAGTTTAAATTTCTTCCGAGAGTAACTTATTAAAGACAATTTTCTTTAAAAAAAAACGAAAAGTCTCATAAAAAATTGTTTAATGAAAAACAAGGAAAATGTCATGACGATACTTCTTTTAATATTATAAGCTGCAAATATACATCAACATTTTTAGCATTAAAAGACAAGCGATTTGATCAAAGTGACTAAAATATCGCACCTTTATTATTAGCTAAAGGATTTGTAAAATAAAATAAAAAAACTAGTAAGGAAGGCTAAGTTCGGGTGTAACCGAACATTACATACTCAGTTGAGAGCTATGGAGACAAAATAAAGGAAAATCACCTCGTAGTAAAATGAACCTAGGGTAACCCTGGAATGTGTTTGTATGACATGTGTATCAAATGGAAGGTATTAAAGAGTATTTCAAGAGGGAGTGGGCCATAGTTCTATAGATGGACGCCATTTAGGGATATCGCCATAACGGTGGACCAGGGCTGACTCTAGAATCTGTTTGTACGACATGGGTATCAAAAGAAAGGTGTTAATGAGTATTTTAAAAGAGAGCGGGCCTAAGTTCTATAGGTGGACGCCTTTTCGAGATATCGCCATAACGGTGGACCAGGGGTGACTCCAGAATTTGTTTGTATGATATGGGTATCAAATGAAAGGTGTTAATGAGTATTTTAAAAGGGAATGGGCCTTAAATCTATAAGTGGATGCCTTTTCGAGATATCGCAATAAACGTGGACCAGGGGTGACTCTAGAATCTGTTTGTATGACATGGGTATCAAATGAAAGTGTTAATGAGTATTTTAAAAGGGAGTGGGCCTAAGTTCTATAGGAGGACGCCTTTTCGAGATATCGCCATAAAGGTGGACCAGGGGTGACTCCAGAATTTGTTTGTACGATATGGGTATCAAACGAAAGGTGTTAATAAGTATTTCAAAAGGGAGTGGGCCTTAGTTCTATAGGTGGACGCCCTTTCGAGATATCGCCATAAAGGTGGACCAGGGGTGACTCTAGAATTTTTTTGTACGATATGGGTATCAAATGAAAGGTGTTAATAAGTATTTTGAAAGGGAGTGGGCCTTAGTTCTATAGGTGGACGTCTTTTCGAGATATCGCCATAAACGTGGACCAGAGTGACTCTAGAATTTTTTTGTACGATATGGGTTATCAAATGAAAGGTGTTAATAAGTGTTTTAAAAGGGAGTGGGCCTTAGTTCTATAGGTGGACGCCTTTTCGAGATATCGCAATAAAGGTGGGACCAGGGTGACCCAGAACATCATCTGTCGGGTACCGCTAATTTATTTATATATGTAATACCACGAACAGTTATCCTTCCAAGATTCCAAGGGCTTTTGATTTCGCCCTGCAAAACTTTTTCATTTTCTTCTACTTAATATGGTAGGTGTCACACCCATTTTACAAAGTTTTTTTGTAAAGTTATATTTTGCGACAATAGACCAATCCAATTACCATGTCTCATCCCTTTTTTCGTATTTGGTATATTATTATGGCATTTTTTCATTTTTAGTAATTTTCGATATCGAAAAAGTGGGCGTGCTCATAGTCGGATTTCGGCCATTTTTTACATCAATATAAAGTGAGTTCAGATGAGTACGCGAAGCGAGCGGAAGGACAGACGGTCGACTGTGTATAAAAACTGGGCGTGGCTTCAACCGATTTCGTCCTTTTTCACAGAAAACAGTTATCCTCCTAGAATCTAAGCCTGTACCAAATTTCACAAGAATTGGTAAATTTTTGTTCGTGATATGGCATTAAAAGTATCCTAGACAAATTAAACGAAAAAGGGCGGAGCCACGCCCATTTTGAAATTTTCTTTTATTTTTGAAAATTATTGCACCATATAATTACTGGAGTTGAATGTTGACATCATTTACTTATATACTGTAAAGATATTAAATTTTGTGTTAAAATTTAACTTTAAACATTTTTTTTAAGTGGGCGTCGTCGTCTTCCGATTTTGCTAATTTTTATCAAGCATACATATAGTAATTGGAGTAACGTTCCTGCCAAATTTCATCATGATATCATCAACGACTGCCAAATTACAGCTTGAAAAACTTCTAAATTACCTTCTTTTAACCCATTGTCCAAAATTTTACTAGTTTTCTATTCTGCGTCATAAGTTCAACTCACCTACCAAGTTTCATCGCTTTATCCGTATTTGGTAATGAATTATCGCACTTTTTCGATTTTTCGAAATTTTCGACATCGAAAAAGTGGGCGTGGTTATAGTCCGATATCGTTCATTTTAAATAGCGATCTGAGACGAGTGCCCAGGAACCTACATACCAAATTTCATCAAGATACCTCAAAATTTACTCGAGTTATCGTGTTAACGGGCGGACGGGCGGACGGACGGACATGGCTCAATCGAATTTTTTTTTCGATATTGATGATTTTGGTATATGCAAGTCTATATCTATCTCGATTCCTTTATACCTGTACAACGAACCGTTATCCAATCAAAGTTAATATGCTCTGTGAGCTCTGCTCAACTGAGTATAAAAAAACAATTAAAATATCGCATACGTATATACAACTAATAGTGTGATGTGTATGTAATACTCGTCAGACTTGTAATATTTTTATTGCTTAATATTTTTCAACTCCCAACCTTTTTGAAATTGTCTCACCTTCCATTACATTATTACTATACCTTATCCCTTGGGATTTAGAGAAAATTTCAAATAGCATATCTTTATCTCGGAAATAAACTGCAAATAAGCCAAAGTTCAACATCAGTGTAATTCACATAATACACCAAAGAATCAAAAGGCTTAGTATTCCTAGTTAGCAGTGTAGACATGCTATAGAAATGCGCGCAATTGTAAGCAACGAAAATGTGACATTCCGTCGCCGTTGGGCTGTCGCCATTCCTCACCCGTTTCCGCTGTAGCATTTTTTTTGTGCATGGTAGAGCTGTTTCTTGTTGCTTTTTTTGTTGCATATTTGGTTTTGTTGTCTTTTTTTTTGTAGTTTTGTTTTTCGAAGTTGTACAAGCTTGCAGTTATAAATTTTGTTGCTGCTTTATTTTTAAATTTTGTTGTTATTGCATTTTTGCCTTGTCGCTTTTAGGCGTATTTCAATACTAACTATGCAGTTCAGCTCAGTTTGCTGAGTCTGTTCCGCATTCAATAGGACAATTTTTTTCTTTATTCTGCTACGACATTCATTGCCTAACGTCTAAGGCTCCATTGGCAACTGAGTTTGATGAGATGAAATGCAAAAGCAGAAAAGCAAAGGAAATAACACAAACTGAGTACAAATTTTCAAATAATGTAGGCTCAACATTCCGCTTGAAAGTATCCAGACGGCGGGAATTTTGTATTTTATTGCAGATACAAAAATACTCTTTTATTACATATTTTATGCTCATTTCAATAGTGTCTTTATGTCTGAACAAAAAATTGTTTGTCTGCATTGAAACTTTAGCCGTGAAAAATGTCAAATTTAAGGAAATTCAAAAAAGATCAAACAGAAAAACAAAGTAATTATAAAATCACTTGATTGATTAAGAATATAAATAAAATAAGTAAAAAAGCACATAAAGTCATATTAACTTAAAGAACATCACATCACAGCTAATAATATCATATCGCAGCAAAAATGAATGTAAGGGTCAAGTGACGTGTCTTGGGAAGAAAATCGAGATAATATCCAGTGTCAAATGAGTCAGATCACTTCTTACGCATCACTTCGTATAACAACTATATGACAATAGTACAATGTTTAACGCTGGAAAAAATTGCAGTATTCAAAACCTACACACGATATTATTCACATCGCATCATATAACCAAGCAAAACATCGGGAAATATTACATCACATCACATCAAAACATATCACATCACGTCCCATGAAATTGCACTAAATCAAATAAAACGCAAATTTCCTCAAAACGACTTTGTGCAGTATATAAGTATTATCAGACGGTAATTTCAGAACAAAAAATTTACTCAAAATCACATGGATCATATATATATTTAATATCGCATGCTATTACATCACAACACTTCATGTCATGTAAAATAATATGACATCAAAACAGATCACCTCGACTTAAATCGACTAAAAATCCATTAAATACCCACATTATACACAAGAAAATACATCACATTACTTTCAATCATAATATGATGTAAGCAGTTAATATTATCACATCACTAAAGTCAGCAAAAAAGTTATTCAGTAACTTTTTTTGCTTGGGCAATCTACTAAGAAGAAACGAAATATATTATGAAAACACTTTATCCACTTCGATGACGTCATTTGCTATACCATGATATCGAATCACTTCACCTATGATCAATTCATATTAAAGGAATAAAGGCAGTTTTTATTGTATCATCACATCATATAAGGTATCAATATGACGTCATATAACATCTTTTCAAACCGAAACAAGCTTCAACATATAACACAACCTCATAACAAATTAAGTAGTATCACATCAAGTACCAGCACCAACATCACATGATATCATATGATCTAAATCAATAATTATCACATCACACAAAAAACAAGGGTAACTTCGTTTCAAAACGCACTATAAAGCAAAATTCCAGCACTAATCATACTTTAACTCCCATCGACAAACCCTGAATATTATCACATCACAATGAGTCAGACGACTTTCTATGCATTACTTCCAATAGGAACAAAATGACCATAATATGCCAAAAATGTTCAAAGCTGGAAAACTATTGGAATATTGAAGGCCTACATACGATATTCTTCACTTCGCATCATATAACCAAACATAACATCAGAAAAGGTCACATCATATCAAAACATATCACATCGCGAGGCATGAAATTGCACTATATCGGATGATCAAAATAACCCTAAGCAGTACATGATTATTATCAGACCGTTTTATCAGAATGCTTAATTGATATAAATCACATCGCTTCGTAAATATAACTCATTTCGTTTCAAAATGTCATATCACATAACTTCTCATCATATAAGAGAGTACTCAAGATGACAAAACACATCACATTAACGAAAATCAAATCAGATCAATATCCGGAAGTTTTGTAAACAAAATTTTATAAATAGTTAAGAGGAGAGACATTTGAAGCAACTAAAACAATAAAAACTAAGAAGTAAATAAAAGAAATTAATGGGCTCCATAACCAAATCGAAAGCGGGGTTATGCATTACGCAAGGGAATCACACTTGATTATCCAAGCGTATTATAACGATTTGAAAATGTAATAAACTGCAATATTTTATTACTATATAAAAACAAAACAACAACAACACTTGCTCTTAGTCTATACGACAAACAATGTCATGTGCGCATTAATAAAGTGCAAACTTGCTTTGTTGTTACAACCCCTTCTGCTACTCTTTTTTCGAGCAATTTTTCCTCATCTCTCACGCATGTTATTGTTTGCAATTTACGCATGTTTTCATTTGCAACGTTTATGTTTTTATTTCACATTTTATTTTTATTTTTTGTTGAATGCTGTAGTGTCAATAGCAAAATTTGTGCACTTTCCATAAAGTACTCAACCAAGTTTATTTCACTGTTTTCTGCAATAAACTTCAAGTGCCTGAGAAGTAGCTGGTGCAAAAAACGACACTCACGCATATATTTATTGCAACACAAATTTACAACGATTCTATTGCTTATATTATAAACGACAATACTTGCTTTATTACTTTTTCCATATCACTTGCTAAGTTGCAAATTTTGTTGTTTTTGCTATTTGGAGTATTTTTTTTTCTTGTAGTTTTTTGCTTCCTGTCAAAGTGCTTTGCTGCTGTTGCAACATTATTGTTGTACTTTTTTGTTATAACATACTACTTTGCAACTTAACATATGCCACTTAAGCAAGAGTATATGACTTGTAAGTTTAGTGCTATGGTGTGCAAGTTGTTGGTATATGACATAACATCAAACTAACTATTCAATTTCTTTCCTTTTCCCACTTGAAAGTTTTTGCTTTGCCTTTTCTGGTTTTTATTTATTTGTATATTATTTTTTTGGTGCTGGTTAGTTGTAAATTTTTCTTGAGTTACTGCTATTGACAGCACTTCAACTATGGCAGAGCGGTTTAGCGCCTTAAAGTATGCAAAGTTTTTCTTATATACTTTTATTGGCATCATATTTTGTATGACGTTCTTGCTGTGGGGCTTATGAAATTTTTAAAACTGCATATTACATTTTAATATTTTTTTTGCTTCACTCATGTTCTGTAAATAAGTACTGCAGTAAATATAAGATATAATAGGGGTATTCACGTGACCCTGGTTTAAAGTTTACATGCCAAAATGTTGAGTTTATACATGAAAGTTTTGCTGCTAGGGGTGACGACAAAATCGGATGGGCGTCGAGTTGCTTGCGCTCAGCAACTTGCTTTATACAGACAGCAAATTCAACTTCTATTGTTTGTAAATTTTTGACAGTCTTTATTCGAATATAAAACCCGGTGCTTAAGGATTCTACCCCGACTCTCACAGAGCAATTTTAATTCCTTCCTTACTATTTATAGAAAATACTGATTTTTTTCACATCCTTGATGCTGCATTCTGAATTACAACTCTCTCTGCTGGCACTTCTTCTGGGTTAAAAAAGCAAATCATTGTATGTACAAGTATTTATCTTTGTGTTTGTGAAGCACTCCTGCCAGAACGGCTGAAGGGAGTTGGACGAAAATGCAACGAAAATATCTAGGCTAGGTTAAAAGGTCTGGGAAGCGAAGTTGCATCCTAGTTCGACGCCTGATCCATCAAAGTGGGCGATGTGATGTACTTAACGGTATGTTACCCTCATTGTATTGGTTACTACGTATCGATATTTAAATGGCCCTTATTTCATCCAAAAGTCATTCTACTTAGTACCGGACAGTGCCACAGAATATTCTCTTTCTCCTCAATATATTTACAGCTAAGGCATTAATCATGAGATTCGGTTACCATCCTTAGCGGCGTGAGTACCTTTATCAGGGACGTAAGCCTTGAGTTATTCAAGGTCAAACTTTGATGGCTCGCCGGCAGGAAGCGACCCTGCATTAATTTTTGGATAGTTTTGGATAGCTTCGTGACTAGCTTTAGAATATTCCGCAATTATAATTATTTTTCGATCAGTTCCGAGCTATTTCGATGTGGTTTAAAAATTGTGGTTCGTGATAATTTCGAGATTGTTTGTAGATTATTTCGCGGCTACGTCCGAAAGGTTTCATCTATGTTTTTCGATTATTTTCAAATTGTTTTGGAATTACATAGGGACTATTTTCAGGATCACTTGAAACTTATTATATTCTGGTTTCGGGACCATTTGAATCCTTGCCACTCTGAGTCTTTTCAACCAAGGCCAATGTTATTTAAAATGTGTTTAATATATATAGATCAGGACCCCTGTAGTTTTGGAAGGTCCTTTATGACGTAGATGAACTGACTTGATTTTATCAATACGCCTACAGACCTGGATAATCTACCACTTATTGGATTTTCCTGGACAAGATCGTCTTGAAGATCATTGAAAGACGTTCGTCCATAGGCATGAATGACAAACAATATATAGTGTCGACACCTTTTGCATTGCACAAATCACCATCACAACGTCCTTCGCCTTCGCTTTTTTGGCTACTGTGATAGATGTGAATACGGTTCCAAGCATATATTTGGGCTTTTTTTCGATATCGTTCACTCTTATTTACTCATCGCAGACTTTTATAAGCGACTTATTTCATCGTTCTACTTTCAACAGATATACACATCCTACACTATCTCCCTACACGTATACGTGCTTAGCTGATCTTTTCTATTAATCTCTTGCACATAAAAGCAAAGTGGTTACTATTTTTATTTCTTTTCCGCTAAACCAGAAGCTTTACTTAATCCTTTCACTCAATAGCTCTTTATAACTATCATTCGACGTTGAGCTTTTATACACAGACATATATTCAATATGCATAAGGTGCTGAGTGGCTTCGCATGTATGTAAGTAGTTTTGCTCATATATGTTTATGTGTGTGTGCATTTAAAAGCAAATATGATTTTTTTTCAGTCCACCTGTCTGCTTTTACTGCATAAGAATATAATTTTCTATTGGTCCGTTTGGTAAATACACATTTGCGTTTTCACAAGTTCATATATAAAATCGAGGCGAGTTTCAACACACACATATTGTATTTGAATATATGTCAGTATCCGTGTGTGTGTACCTCTTTTAAGTTTATTTGTGCAACGTGTCTACCAGTACATTTCCGTCTATTTGTCTACCATCGCTTTTCATATGTCTACTTTTTTTTCTTTCCTGCTCCACCCCAAACTTTGTCACTATTTGCGCTTTTACTTCAGTTTTTCACTCAACGCCCGCCGCCATTCATCGCAAATTCAAATACCGTACTTTTGGTAAGCTCGTAAAGTTTTTCTTTTTTCACATTTTTTGTCGCTGTTCAATAAAAGAAAACTTTTTATATTTTTTTTAGATTTTTTCTTTCAATTTCTACCTGCACGTGCAAGAGCAACAAAGTGTCAGCGAAATTTTTTTTAGTGTGAAAAAAAGTTAGTATGCGCACGGCATATATGAGCATAGTGAAGTCAAAATTTGCTGCATTAGAATAGCAGTAACCAGCCAAATTTTACTGGCAATTAACCTTCCGTAAACACTTAATTCCCTGTCGAACAAAATTTTGCAACAAATAATCTTTTCAAGTTTATATTAAAACAAGTTTGCATAGACAAAGAAAATACTACTTATGTTGTTATATCTTAAATAGCGTTACTACTGTGAAAAGGAAAAATTTTGAAACATTTTTATGCAGTTTAGATCTGCATTTCCAGCAAAATATTATTGTTGTTACGAATACAAAAAAAACTTTTAAGTTTTAAAAAATTTGATAGAAACATCTGCTGAAACATTTCTAATTGCTATAAAAATTTTGAGGTTTTCTTTTTTACTGGAAGTACAATTTGTGCCGTATTCCCATTAAAATTTTACTGCATGTCCAAAAATGGCAATAAACAAAATTTGTTTAGCTGCATAAAAATTTAGGACAAGTAGAAAATGATAAAAAATTATTTAAAATTCTACTGGTAACAATCGGAAACAACTGGAAAAATATTTTAATTATAATTTTTATGCATTCCGACAAAAGCGTTACTGCATGTTCAAAAATTTTAACAAACCGAAAAAAAAATAGAAAATAAAAAAATAGAAAAAAAAATTATTTAAAATTTTACTGAAAAAAATCGAAAATTACTGGACAAATTTTTAAGTCAAAATTTTTATGCATTGACAATTTAAGTAAACAAAGTTTTTTACACAAAATTAATAAGTAGAAAAAAATCAGTAAAAAGAATTTGAAGAAAAAATTGTCTGCAAAAAATCAGAAATAACAGAAAAATTCAATATAAATATGATTTTACAAAGACAACAAATTCAGTTTACGTATCAGAGATTTGTTTTGCTGTTTGGAAAAATAAATTTGATGGAATTTGATCTGCGTTACAAGTAAAACTTTACTGAGACGTAAAAAATTACATTAAAAAAATGTACGAAGAAATCTTAGTTTCTTATGATAAGAATAAAACGATCAGAGAAAAAATGCTTCATAAAATTCGATGGTTTCTGTGTTGGTGGAAGTGCAGTTTATGTAGCATTCCCTTATAAAACTACACTGCAGGTTCAAAAATAAGGGTACCAAATTTTTTTACGCAAAATGAATTAGTAACAAAATTATTAGTATGATCAAATAATCTAAATATTTACTGTAAATTATCAGTAATTACTAGGAAAATATTTTGACTACATTTTTTATGTGTTCCCAGCAAGGTTCAGAAATTAAATGATTAGCTAGAAAGAATTCAGTATGGAAAAGTTATTTAAAATGTTTACTGGAAAAAAGTCTAAAATTACTGGAATTTTTTTTTAATGTTTTTAATGAATTTCTAGCAAAATTTTTTGTTAACAAATAGAATATAATTTTACTGGAAAATATTAGGAATAAATGCAAAATTTCTTAAAAATTCAGATGAGATATCAGAAATTATATTTGCAGGCTTAGAAAATAAATGCATCTTTACTGTGAAATTAAAATTTAAACTAAAGAAAAATATGCGAAAACAATCCTAATTTCTTTCCACCTTAAGAAAATGGTAAGAGGAAAAATGCTTGAAAATAAATGGGAAGAAAAAATGTCGGTAAGGAAAAATCAATCGAAATTTTACTGGAAAAATTTTAATTTTGAATGATAAAAGCAAGTTTTATGTAACAAAGGCTTAAAAAATTTAGAAGCAGATTCAAACAATCAGTAAAAAAAATTTACTTCAAATGTTACTGGAGAAAATCAGAAATTACTGGAAAAATATTTTAAATCAATTTTTCGAAAAAAGATTACAATATCCGTTGAAATATCGGAAATTACCTTGCTGTTTGATGTTTGTTCGGAACTGATAATGCAATTTCATTTGCATTACCGATAAATTTGACAGCGCACAGAAAATATTGCACCGCAACAAAAAATATTTGCGTACTGCACACTGAAGAACTTCAATGAAATTTAAATGTCAAATATAATGCAATGAAACACATTTTCTCTGATAATGCAACTTAGTAAGTTAACATGGAAAATTATTTGCTTTGTGAATAAACCTAAAATTAAGTCATGCTTAAAATTTCACTGCACAAATAATATTAATACAAAATGCCCATCTATGCCGCAGCACAATTTCATGTGTCACAGTCTGAGGGACTTCCATCTATGTACCATCATCTACCTTATTCATTTTCCTGCAGCAATCACAAATTACATTGAACCCGAACCCCAACCAAACAAACACACAAATGAAGCCGCGAGCCAAACAGCAATGTAGCCATTCAACAGAATTGGTATCATCAAAACCATTGAAAATGGTAAAATGCTTTGTGTAGACGTGATGCTTACGGCAGTATCATTGCAGTATTTTTGGCGAAATATCTTCTAGCTTTTAGCACAATCCAGTCGCACCATTCTAATATCGCAATGTACGCTGTGATATCATGACATCAGTTGCTGTTGTTGTTTTTATTTTTGGTTTTCACGGGGTCAAAGATTTGCTTTGATTGAATTTCTAGCCCATCAACAATTAGTTGTTGTTTTTTATTTTTTTGGTTGCAAATAAAAGTCAAGCGATAACCATCAACAGTGTTGGATTTTGGTTGTATATCGATTGTGCACCGTGCAACTATGAGTTGTATTTGTTGCAAATAGCTTTTAATTTTTCCTGTCACCTAGTGGCTACTAGCTGATTGCTAGCGGCAGTGGTATTTGTTGTTTGTATTTGAAAAGGTTTGGTTGCAATTCTAGTACTGCATTGAGCACTTGAAGTGAAGTAAAGAAAAATATGGGGGTTTGTGGGAGAGAGATTATGCCCCTTGTATTACATTTTGTGATATCGATATTTTGGGCAGAAATTTGATATAGGTAACGCTATTTTATACATATCTCTTTGATTTAATATTGGCATTATGATCATCATCCTTATGGAAATTCTCAGTATAGGAAGAGTAGTAAACGAACAAAGTATATCATGATTTCTAGACCAAATATTCAACACACAGAGAAGGTACCGCTTTAGCTACAGTATGCGAATTTCGGAGTATGGGACTCCCTTCATACATTACAGGGCTGCCCATTAAAACCTAACCTCCTATGGCCCGCGCAATTTCCCATACCTGGAAACGCATTTAGTATTACTTCGAGTACGGGTGCGGGCTACGTGAGCTCCATGATCATATTGTTGATGACACTGCCCGGGGATAGGTCGCGGGGTATTTCTTCTACCCTCCTTCGCTGTTGGCCAAAGAGCTCGCATTCAAAAAATGGTGTGGCGTACATCCTCTAAATTTCAACTGTGCCGACAATTTGGGTTTACATATAACCTTACCCAATTTGGGGAGATTTGTATTCGTGAACGGTTAGAAATAGGATCAAGTAAAATCCGGCCTCTGCGTGTGGTCAGTTCAGGCCCACTTTACTGCGGTGCTGCGGTAGCACTGTTGTTGCCAGCATCGAATCAAGCTCTCTTGGGCCTATGTGGAAATAGCAGCGCTACGCAACGGCCAGGTCATCTTCTGCCGATTCCGTGCGGTAAGCCGCGGCTATTCGCTGTGGCCATCTGTGCTGGACTGAGGTGAGGGCATTTCGGTGTTCCTGATCCTTCACCACCACTATTGCACCAAGACTTCTGCACCGTATAATAGTATAGAATCCGAGACTGATTCAAACAACTTGTTTGTACATGGCTTTGGACCGCCTGTTTTTTTGCTATTAATCTACTCAGATTCGCCATTGCGTGCACAGCCCTCTTGCAGGCCTCTTGGATGTGCTCCGAGAAGCTGAGCTAACGGTCTAGCCTTACAGCCAGATACTTTGTTGAAATGTAAGTTTCTATTTGCTTATTCCCAACCCTCATATTCCTGATTTTGGAAATCCGCCTCTTTGTGAGGATGAAGTTTTTGCTTTTATTAGTTAAAGACTGCGCATGAGCAGTCTTGCTCTGTAACATGCTAACCGGCTCTTTTGACTTTCTCTATCACTTTTACTATGGCATCTATTATAGAGTGCCCTCTGGGAGAGCTATGCTGTCGGCGTGACAGTCTTCTCCCATTCGTTAATCTTTCGTGAAGCAGTGCTTCAGAAGGGTCTCCATCGATTTGGCTGCAGTATCCAATATGTATAGTCGACGGTAAGCAGACTGAGAGTTGGGGTCTCATTTCACTAGCCGTGCTGTTTTCCATCTGGTGGAGAAAGTTCCTTCTTCGGGACGTTTGGTGTACATGTGCAACTAGTCTAATTGCCTCCGTGGATATTTCGTCGGGCCTTGGGGATTTTGTTGGTTTTATAGTGCGGAAAGCAGTTTTAACCTATTCTTGAAGGAATTGGGGGAAACAGAACACCCGCGGTGTTTCTTATTTTCTCCTCGTCCATCAGCTGGTTTGGCGGACGGAAATTCTTCATAACTATTTTATATTCTTATGCCCAGGAGCCTCAATCCACATCCTCTAAATGCGCTTTTCGTCGGGCTTCTACCTTACCAAAACATACCGAATCTATCTCCGGCAAAGGGCTACCAACATCGATAACATTCCCCAAGACCTTCGGACAGTGTCTTCATCGCTACAACAACAACATATAATCACGTCGAAGCTATTATTTCATTTCAAATACTATTCTTTGAAGAATATGATTACTGAAGGAATATTTCCTTAAATCACACGTCCAGGCTTATTTGGCTTCTTACCTCTGCTTACAAAAGTTTTTCCCAAGTTGAAGTCGAAGATACCACATTTTCTAGGTTTTACATATATCTCAACAAGCACGTCCCTAAACAGACAGATAATGGTTCATGATGCTGAATCATTAACCTTTCGTACGGGAACATATTTTGCTTACAAGGTGTTGCCATTATGCCGGCTGCATTCGAAGATTCAATTAAAGGACAGTAAAAATCGATCAAAATGCAGCAGAAGATATTAAAGCTAAGGTCGCGCGTTAGATATAAAAGTTATTGAAGAATAAAGCGAAGGAGCAGAAGAACAGCTACTGGCGAGCTGCAGCCGGTAAAGGAGTCCAAGTGCTCGGCGCTGAAACTAAGTCAAGCAGCCAATGGACTATGATGGAAAAGGCAACGTCTTAAGGATAAGATTGCACCATAAGGGCAAAGGCAAGAATTGAAGAGAAAAAGCGGTACATAATACCACGGCAGCAACTAAAAAGCAACGCAAAATAACTATCAGCAGCTCAAGTGCTCTAGTTTCTGTTATAGTTTCAATTACTTTGGCAAAGTGTGTGAGCTGCAAAGGTAGCTGCCATGCGGTCGTCATCGTCTAGTGCGCTTTAAAAGAATCCAAGGCAGACCATGCGTATATATGTATATGTCTGAAGAGCTATTCAAGAAGCTACAATTTCTACGCATAAAAAATTCCATTAGTTGGTCAGTGTTGCAAAAAAGCTACAGCTTTAGTTTTACTGTTGTTTTTGCTATTGCTGCGTGTATTTAAAATTGCAGAGCTGACGCAAACTTCTTTTAGTTTTGCCTTGTTTCAACTGCTTATCTGCTGTGACTTGGGGCTTATGTTGCGTACACTAATATAGATATTCGCTTTTGTTGCTTTAGCTATTTAATGCCTTTTAAGCGTTTTTAATTTAATTGTTATTAGGTCGTACTTTAGCGGTGCACAAGCACAAATGCCTTTGATTTTTATTGTTTTAGCTTATCATTTTTTTTACCTCAATGTTATTTTTCAAATTCTCTTTTGTACCTCACTCTTGGTGGTAAAAAGTTTTGCACCGGCTTGGCTTTCTTGTAGGGTTTCCTGGGGCCTGTCGGGCCGATCCAGCCTTTCTGGCTGTCTTGGCTGCCAATGATTGTAGCATAGAAGGATATTAGATGACTGTTGCTCTTCATGACTCTCCTTGGCTTGTTATATCGGCTCTTGAAGTCTTGTGTTATCAATAAAAGTAAGTATAGTATCTTCTGCCAACATCTTACCCAGGAATTTCTCCCAAGTTTCCAAAGGCTGTGCCCCTAAAACCACACCCCCTTAACTGCAGAAATAAAATAATATTCAGTATAAGTTTAGCTATTTCCGTCCTTCCTTGAGATATTTCGTTTGGAGAAAACCAGTACTGTCGTTATGCCATCTTCAGTACAGCCTTACAAAGGGTGAGGGAAAATCGTGTCGATAGTAACTTTGCGCGAAATACCTCAGAGGAGTCGTGCTGCTGGCGGCCACCGTGGTGTGATGGTAGCGTGCTCCGCCTATCACACCGTATGCCCTGGGGCCTGCGCTCCGATTGTATTTCTGCCATGAAAAGCTCTCAGTGAAAACTCATCTGCCTTGCAGATGCCGTTCGGAGTCGGCATAAAACATGTAGGTCCCGTCCGGCCAATTTGTAGGGAAAAATCAAGAGGAGCACGACGCAAATTGGAAGAGAAGCTCGGCCTTAGATCTCTTCGGAGGTTATCGCGCCTTACATTTATTTTTTTTATTTTTAGTCGTGCTGCTTTTCAACTTTTCCTACGAAAGAGAAAGCAAATCGCGCCAAGAATAGACATCCAAAACTTGATCGACTACGCGGAGAAGAAAAAATTAGACAGAAAGAGATCCATCCATGATTAAAAAAGTATTATGAATAAAAAATGTGTTCCAAACAACGAAAACTTTCAGAAGAACGTTGAAATGACTGGTTCATGCTATGGTATAAAGTTACTACTTTCAGATTCGCTCAAAGTATGGTTCCTTTCTAATACTATGGACTCGTTCGGTCTATGCAAGGTCATCACGGACTGAACTGTTCAATCTAATTATGGTTGAGTGCCATGCTGATTGTTGGATCGTCTTCCTTACATGTCTTAAAGCCAACTATTGATTTTCAAAACTAAGTAGGCGGCTCATAGCATTAAAGTCACAGCTGTTACAAATTGTAAAGAGGAGGAAGAGCGCTTCTCACGACCTCTGGTTTTATGTACCGGAGCGACTCGACATATTTCCTTCCGACCAAGGGTTGTCAATTTAGTGTAACCACATTTAATTTGTTTTCCCCGCTCCCATAAATCTTCATCCTCGTATCAGCTCCTTGCAGCTAGACTGCGCCATACCCTCTTGCCGCGGGAAGGTATTGAACCCTACACCGGCCCAAAAGAAGAAGTTTTGCGACCTTTGCCGGAAAATAATATAGTTAAGACGGTCATAAACTTGTCAGTGTCTCAACAGCAAAGGATAGTTGCATTGTTCGGTAGAATATGGGCTTGATACTAATATACGGCGATTACGAAATTTTTATAAAACTTTGGTACACCGTGCTACCAAAATACAGGTACCAACTCATAAATACGAAAGACAAATCCTAAATCCATCAAGGCCTGTCCACTCATCTCAAGTCCTCAGAGTTATATTTGCATTTGTCGGTTAATTGTGGTCAATTATCAAATCCGAGTCTAGTCTGCATCGTCTAATTTGCATCGAATTTACAGATAGAACTCTATCGCACTCGCAGAAATTCGCGAGTGCTTTCCTCCTTGTAATGCATTTTCCAGTAGATAAGACAGATGGGCACATAAAAACAAGCATGACGTTCCACCCATTACAATCAACCTGTCATAATCTAAAAAAAGCAATTATAAAGGCGAAGCCTTCCAAGTCAATATGCCCAGATAGTATAGCCGTGCCAATGCTATACGCACGTTTGCAACTCCTCGATGAAGTTCTTTGTATATCCAGAGCAATGGAAAATTGTTGGGATAATTCCATTACTTAAGTCGGAAAAACCAGCGAAGGAAGACGTTGGAAACCGTCCTGCTACCTCATTTTACTGCGAATGTTCCCCTAGCCACCCATCAGCATGGCCTTCGGAAAATACACAGCAGTACCATCGGTAATTATTTGTTCAATTTAGGAATGAAATCTCAAAATCTAGGAGAATTAAACAAGGTATGCCCCAGCGTGGTGTCATATCACTACTTCAATAAGACCTCGTTCTTCAATATATCAATTAGTTTCTACAATAAATAGCTACATCCCCAGTCTTTATGGTTTCTTCATCTTGTGCGACCTGACACTATCAATGACCAAGTCAATAGTCCTTCTCTTTACGACGTGGAATGAACATATGGCCTAGAAGATTCAATCTCTTGTACTTTAATGGTGCTTGTTACCGCAACGTAGCGGCTCTATATGCGGCAAAGCACCATCAACATCGATAACGCTATCCAAAACCTTCAGGAAACATGTTTATCGCTACAACAACAACATATAAATATGGAGTGCATAACCTCAGAAAAAACCAATTAAAGTTGATAATTTAAAAAGTTATTTAACAGAACCACTCAAGAGTTTTCACAAGATTTATTTCATTTCAAAATCTGAATGAAAATGACTGACGCCGCAACAATGTTGCCAGAGTATATAATAAATATGTAGGTATTCAAATGAAAAGCGCAACAATCACCTTTGAGTGTTGGAGTGAAGTTAAATTTTACTAATTCTTACCAAACTGCGTGCACAGCCGCGTCTAAACCCGCTCTACGTTCAATGTTGTCAAGATGATATTTGGTTTAGTAGAACATGTTGTTTTTGTTTTCAATAAAAAAAATCATAAAAATGTGTCATAAACGTGTGTGCGTTTTGAAAGCATTTCAGCTGCAATGCGTTGCTACTTTATTTTTTTTTATTTGCACTCCCTTCCATTTGCACACCAAAACATACACCGCACACACAGAAGCCACAATATCTTTCTTTCCAGCAGCATAAAGATTTGCTTATACAGCTCAGCATCACAAACCCCAACTTGAGAAGCTAAGAGTGGCGCCGCTCATTTTTATGGACGGTCATCACTGCGAGTTAACCAAAAAGCAAAAGCAACAGCAAATATGCTTGCACAGAACAAGAAGTGGCAGCAACACTTGGGAGACATGCATAAAAAAAAGTTGTTGAGTTTTTATTGTGGAGCAACAGCAAGCTAAGAGCAGGGCAAAGAAAAGCAACAAAAATGATATGTTATTAAAAAGAATATTATGTTGTACATTTGGTTTTTTTCAAATGCTGCATGCAGCAAAATGTTGCACAGCAAATAACATTTTTATGACGCATGCAATGCATGTGAAGTATTGTGAGCAACAAATATTTGAATGGGTATGCACGTATGGCGGCAAGTAGTTGAAGGAAAAGAAGTCATCAAAAGAAAAGATAAGAAGTTTAAGAATACTCATACATGCACACAATGGAGCTTATGCGTACAGTGTTGTGTAGTATGTGAGCAACGAGAATAGTTTATTAGAGCTATTACGAAAAAAAAATCTACCCGGTTTTGTACGATGAGCTGGAAGGAACTATAAAAATACCGAAAAATTGTGTATAGCACCCCAACTGACCGGGAGCCGGATAGAGTTTATCACGCATAATTTATGCATACTTCGTTAATAAGGTAGTTGAGAAACGTCGGAAAAGTAGGGCTGTTCACTGTAACATAAAATTGTTGGGGTTTGTATTGCAATATGAACGATATGTTGCCGGTATATTTTATGATACAAGACGCTTTTGTAGTACTACCCGTTAAAGATTTAGCAATGAGGAGTCCTCCTAAAGGAGCTACGTGACAATGAGTAGAGGAAAATCGCAGAAATTTATCATGGATACTTGTTTGCTTGATATGCCGCTTGTAGAGTCTCAGAGAGAAGAAGGCCAACTATTATGGGCTAGTAATTCTTCACGGTACTAAACTCTTCCTTGCCGAATAAATAAAATAAAATATCTGTTTCTCACTTGAGGATCAAGACGCTCGGTAGTTTCTCGTTAATCGACGTTTGAGCCACATTTTTTCCTAGTGTTGTTTGCAGAATGTCCTCTTTGATAGTACGTTACCTTGCCAGATTTCATAGTTAAGTAATTTTACTCAAAGCAGCCTCAGCCACCAGACCCATTGAATTACTTGATAATAAAATCAATAAAATATTTCATATGTGGGGTAGGTGCCGATTTCAGAGTGAAATGTTTATACTATCTAAATTGGCTTGTCAGTAATCCCTTGAGTTGTATGCAATCTCATCTGTTCAATTATTGCAGATACTTGGCAGGACCTTCCTTAGTTGATAATGTGTTCATCCCGGTATCAACTTAGCTGAATATTTATAGTCCTTCTCCATACTAAGGAGAGAGTTCCAGAACTTCTTATGGGGTCAGGAATAGTTTTACCGGATTCCGATAAAGATTTTCGTGCTTCAATGCATCGCGAAAGCTAGCAAAGAGCAAGCGCCTTCAACGGCTTGGCTGCTAATGACAATTGCCAATATCTTAAAGAGCAGGCGGAGTATAATTCATTAGAAAAAAATTAAACTACACCCTTGCCCTTATTAACCACCCAGAGCCTAACCTAATGTTTGTTATGTGACGGCGTGGGCTTGTGCCTAAAAAAAATTATGTGATACTGAAATAAGACGGGCAACTATAATGTATCTCAACTACCCTTTTAGTTATGTAGGTGGACCCACTCGCGGACGCAAAGTCTGAGGACAATGCCCGACCCGGCTGTGGCATGATGGAATTGTGGCGTATGCCAAACTTCGATAACGAAGGTTTATTTGTAAAATGGTAGACAGACACCACAGTTGCTAAAGTGTAGGATTTATGAAGGTGGAAAATCTGATTGGTAGATGGTTGAATATGTCTATGGGTCCGGGGGGATGGGTAAGCGAGTTGAGATATATTAAAATAATCGGAAGATCTGTGAATGATGAATAGAAGGCTAACTACCGGTGAATAAAATAAAAACAAATTTATGCTGTGGCCTCGCCCTATGCTTACGGTGGTAGCGAAGACAGTAGTGCCTAGAGATGGGGTGGGTATGAAGCGCAAGGTCAGGCTCGCTCCCTGACCCTAGGTTTAATCGTGTTGGTGTGAATATTCACGATGGTCGGGGGTCAGGGGACAAATTATAATCAAACTCAAATTGAGAGTAGTTTGCGTTTCCTTCAAACTGATTGAAACGAGTTCCCTGTAAAAGGGGAAACCACAATATTTACCGCAGCTTCAGCACAAACACTCGACCCTCTAAAAGATACCGAAGGATTGATGGACCAAAATAAAAGTTGGAGAGAAGTCCCCAAATGATCTCTTCCTTGCTGAATTAAGTTTAAGCCGAGTTTTACAAGGCCTTACTATTATCTTACTATGCAATCGTATCGCACAACACTATACATTAAAATACGAACTTCTTCGTTGAAATGCGCTGCATGCATGCGTGTTTCTTATTTGTTGTGTCTGTTGCAAGCAAAAGTTAACATAACGTTGACATGTGAAAAATCGGTTTGCTGACGGTGTCATACACACGCACGCACTTACACACATACACACACGCTTAAGTACGTTTAATGATTGTGCCACATAAAACGTTGCAACACTTACAAAAAATTTGAATATTAAAGAAAGCGGAAATGCGTTTATGTGCTGTGACATGTCATTTACAGCGGAAGGAGGTAGAGTAATAGATAAGTGCAACAACAAAGCAAAAGGCAACAGCAGCAGCAAGAAAAGCAATATCTTAACACCAATAGCTTGTTGTACATATGTATATCGTGTGCACACCGCAAGAATTTTAGAGCAAAAGCAAATGGAAAGCAAAAGCGTAGTGAACACTATCTAGCGTCACATATACTTACAAACACATATCTGCATATATGAAAACAGACACCAGCTAGTATTTGTTTATCACATTGCTGTGGTGCATCAAGAAAACAAGAAAATCTCAGCATTCACGTTGGCAGTTATTTTCAATTTCTGTTTTCCCCTTTAAACTATATTTGACTTTTAAACATTTTTTTGTTTACTTTTTCCACATTTTATATTACATATTTATTTCTCATCGATTGCGGTAGGTGTAGAAAAAATAATAAAAAAACTTGCAAACGGCTTTGCAGATATATAGAGATAGTGTATTTGCAATGAAGAAAATAAAAAATACGAAAAAATTCTGAAAGAAATTAACAAAGTATGTGCGGCGCCAAATTGACACTTTTCCTCCTGTTTTGCTTACAACCTTCCTCCCCATAATGACTCACACATATAAACATACATAAATACTTCTCTAAATGCAAATACATTTCTAAGTTCTTATTTGATTTCCACTTGCATTCATTTTTCTCTTACTCAAACTTTTATCTCTGTTCCTTTCTCTAATATATGGCTGTTTCTATGTATGTATGTCTGTATATCTCACCAGCATCCAATATAATCTATCTGGAATTTCCGCTATTTGCTTCACTACACATCACATTATTTTGCTTTGGCATATTTGCTAAGGGACGTAAATATTTTTTGATTTTTTACCTTGCCTTTTTTATTCAAGCACTTTTAATCTCACTCCAACACACATACATACATAAATATTTTACACATTTGCACCTTCGTTATGATAGCGTATGTATGTGCTTATGAATGTATTTTGAGTTTGTTGTACTTCGCTTTTATCCCATTATTTTGATTACACTCTTTAAGTGCTTGTGTCGATTGTATGACCACAAAAAGGCTGGAACAAACATTACGCTGTACCTTAAAACACCTCGCAGACCATTTCGCTCTAAAAATGATAACTTACTCATAAAAATTTTAAGTTATGTTTAACTGTTTCAATAATTTCTTGCCAAGCGGGCTTTACGAGGATTAAATGTAGTGACTCGGTGAAGGGTAAGAAAGGGTACACCGCAAATGAACATTTATGTCTCTCCTCTTCTGGATCGTTAGATTAGGTTGAATTCGCCGGTCAATAAAACCTCACATAGACTGAATGTATGCATAGTTATACCTCAATTTAATTTACGACCAAACGCAAAGCCCCCACTTAGCTACCTGGACTTATGTTATACAATAACTCTGACCTCTTGCAAATACTAGAAGTTTTCTAGGGCCTAGCTCAATAGCTGCCTCGAGATTTGGCAACTCTGTCGTCTCTATATAGTACCATACCACGCGAGCGAAGACACGATACACTTTCCTTTGTGCCTGCAGCCGATATTTCCTACATCTGCAGTTAAGGATGTGACCCCTCAAGGCAGTGCCCAGTTAGTATGCCCATTATGAGGCTTTAGTCTTCTTTCTTTAAAGATATGAACAATTTTGTAAACCTTATATCGCAGTATATGCACACGATCTTAGAAATTTTCAACCCTGTGCTTAAGTACGTCTTTCTTGCTTGATGAATTGTATGCAACTCATGTCTCAATTTGATTTCCACCAAGCCTTATGGGACATCTACCGATTCATCGAGAGCAGTGTCCACCTTAGCCAATTTATTGCCTATTTCAAAAGCAAACAGTTGTACATCAAGATAAAAAATCGATAACATGTCAATAAAAAATCGATAACACGACGATACCTCGTCTATCGTGTATCGGAAACACTTCGATTACGAAATCAATTAATTTTCGATTATATATCGACGCATTTTCGATAGAAAATAGATGGTTTCGATAAAAAATCAATAACTTGTACTTTTAACTTTTCTATAAAAAACAGAAAATTTTTCGATAAGAAACCGATAGCTTTTCAAAAAAAATTGTACAAATTCTACAGCAAATGCATTACATTCTAATAACAAATCAAGAACTTTCGATAGCAAACCGATAACGCTTCGATAAAAAATCGTCTATAAAATGGCAATAACGCATCGATATTATAACCCATTTGCAAAAAAACTCGATAAGACATCAATGAATCATCGATAACACGTCTACAGCAAGCCGATAACCAAAAGATAACAAACCGACAACTCACACTTACACTTACCCTGTTTCGCACTACGGGTTTAGTGACTATCTTTGAACTGGTGCTGATCGGATGCAGAGCGGGGGGCAGAGTTTGTAGCCACACACCTATGACGGAATGATCACCGAGCCCAAAAGAAATACACTGGAGGAAACTGCAAGCCTGTCAAACCATCCCGCACAGAAATGTCACGGGATGACTTCTTATGTCCCCAGAACATCACCTATACAGTAAGGCAAGAAAAATACCCATAAAGGAGAGCAATAAAAAGCTGAAAAAACAGTTTTTGCTGAACACAAGGAAATCTGGGCATCCCAACAGATATCTCCGCTTGCCAGGAACTATGAATGCGGCACTTAAGAGTTCAGCCGTATAGAAAAAAGAAGCATTATAAGGCTTTCAGAAACATTTATAAAAAGTCGTAGGACTACTAGACAGGGATTTTCCGGTGAACCCAATTCTTAAAGACAAATACGGTAAATTTAAGAAATTAACCTACCGATACGTGCGTCACTCTAGCTCGACATCGATTTAGATACTGTAACAGGTTAAACTCTTACTTATCCAGATTTAACCCCCACATACCCAATGTATGTCCCATTTGTAATGTGTCCCCACATGACACCAACCATCTTTGCAACTGCAATGTGGAACCAGCGTCTCTAACACCTTTATCTCTATGCTCCAACTCTGTTGAAAGTGTAAGTTTCCTCGGACTCCCGTCAGAGGACATTGATGAAAATTAGTGAGTGGTCGCACGTATTTGATGGAACGAAGCACTGCTACAACAACAATAACAACGAAACCAGTTAAGAACGTGTTCAAAGGTGTACAAAGTGCTCCCCTTTTGCCATTTCGTAGGATATCACAATGTTAAAAGTGTCAGCTGAAAGCACTTCAAGGGTATAGTATCATCTTTTAATGAGATAGTTCTGAGCTAGTTCAGAACAATTGCGATTCAGTGCAGAGTATGTAAATTCTGGTTTCCCCAAAAGTATACCGCTCCTACATTCCACCGCACATAATACCTATACAAAACTTCCGCTTACAGCTACACTTGCCTCGATGCCCCAGCACCGTAAGCAATAATGTTTCTAAAAATCACATCCTTCCACAACTCCAGAGAAACTGCAACTCTTTTTCTTAGCTACGTCTAGTAACCATTGTGTTGATCAAATGCCAGCTCTTTCGTCGTACAATTGTCCATCTAATCTGAAATTGTATCACACTAACTCCACGCATAGAAGCACTTCATAACGAAACAGCATAAGAGTTTCAAAACGTTAAAGAGCTAACTACTGATTACGTCGTTAGTTGGGTTTTTCATGAATAGAAGGGATTTCTATCATTCTATTACCGCTTCTAGCATAGAAACAATCTATGAATGCCTAAGTTACTAATCATAACTTGGCACTCATATACATGCTCCCCTGCGCGCTACTTTTCCCCTTTGCTGCCTATGCCTATGCTATGATTCCTAAGATTTCATCTACATACTTAATAGACATCTACTAATTTCAATCTCCTACCCAATTTCATGCTTGGAACTTTCCTGGCACATTTTTCATTCTACGCTGCTCTTCTACAACGTGAGCTCCCGTCTTCTGAGTACTCATTGGTGCAAATGATAGGGATCTCATTGCTTTTGTTGTTTAACATATTTTCACCTTTGGGCAATGGTAAATGTAAGCAACCAACAAGTAAGAATCTTATTGCTCAGTTCCAAACGGCAGCTTTATTAGTCGTACTACATACACTCGTAGTTGTCTGTGTTAAGTATATATATTTACAATGAAACAGAGTCTGTAGCAATATCATCGGTTAAGACTAAAACGTGCCACACGTTGTTGTTGTCCTCGTTTGCTACTTACTCTCGTTGTAAGCGCGATTTCTTTTCAGTGGTTTATTTCATTTATTTTTTTTCATATAAATTAACTTTTTTTTGCTTTGAAAACATTTTTTATACGTACGTTTATGTGATGGAACCTTCAGGCTACTAAGTACAAGTAGGTAGGTATGTAAAGAAAATGCATTTTGTAATTTCGTATTTGCGATGTGGCTTAAATGCGTAGCATCGAAGTTTTTTATACTCATTTGAGCAGAGCTCACAGAGGGTATGCAAGAGGGTATAGTCCAATGCGCTTTCTTTGTGAATATTTCTTTTAAATGTTTTTTTTTCACTCAATTCTCTAGCATATTTTCGCAACAAAAACAACTTATTTTCCCATCCACAAAACGCTGCGAGCGCGCTTGTATGTGTGAGCACAATGCGTGAAATATATGAAAATTAACTTTAATTTGCTATTTGCCATAAGCAATTTTCAATTTATTTATACCAGAAATTTACGCTTGACTCAACTGTTAAGCTGTGGTAGTGGTGGCCGCTGTAAAGAATTGAGCCACTGCTATGATCGCCCTCACACCTAGCGCTATGTGTTTAGCTTGCCCTGACTGCTGCTACTCATGCTGGTAATACTGGGCTTTTGATAAGTTGCTTTACTGCCTGACTGTTTGGTGCTCGCCAATTTGTGATATCTGCATGTCTGAGTCGTCTCTGTACTACAAAGCCTGTTGGTTGTTGGTTTGTGGTTATTTTTTGATGCGACACCCATTCCTGCTAAAAGTTCGTGGCACCACTTGAGTTTCGCTTTTGAACGTGTCACATCAAGCATAAATAGGATATTCCCACTTATGTTTAATGCCAACTTTTTCAGTTAGTCAAGCCGAGGCTGTGTAGTCAAGTAATCGTCGTGTCGTCAGTCCAACTGCTTGTTGTTGTGCTATCCACAATTTAATATCAGCACTACTGTTGCTGGCGGCGTTCATTCCGTTGTCGGCTCCACTACTAAGCTGCTTTGCTTTTGAGAATATCATGGCCTTGCAGCATCACTTCATCTTGCTAGCGATAGCAGTGATTTTCAGTGTGACATTTTGATTTGTGTCGTCTGCTTATAAAGCGATTATTTTGATTTCATATGATGATGAAAAGTATATATATATTTAGATAAACTTGTTTATTGTATGGCAGTGTGGTATATTATAATATAATTTGAGCTATGTTTTGAGTATGTATGCATGTAAATATATTTCAAGCAGAGCTCATTTGTGGGCAAAATCATGCGGTTTGTTTATATAACGGAATAATATAAGATTTCCATAAGCGAATCACATGCTCACCTGTGGATATTCGAGGACATACATACATACGTATGTATAGAGATTCATATTTTGGAATCACGTAGACTCGAACTTGTCTTATTTATAGACTAAGGACATATTAGCTTTGTATTACAGCACATGCGTGCTTATTTTTATAATCGGTACGTGGAATGCGGATTTTGTTGTATTATCTTTGAAAAAATAAAAAATAAAATTGGATTTTGGTACAATTTGTATGTGCTTAATCTCAGATGGTATTAAAAATAAGTATTTACTGTGATTTTATACAGACGTTCAATCGTTGAATAAGTTGAGAATTAAGATTTTCTTAGGGAGATATTTCGTAAGTAAACTACCAGTTTTGATACCACATTATTAAGAATGATGAACCTTTTCCAATCTGTTAAGGTTTTTATACTCAGCGTGCTTTGCATACAGAGTATATTAACTTTGATTGGATAACAGTTGGTTGTACAGGTATAAAGGAATCGAGATAGATGTAGACTTCAATATATCAAAATCATCAGTATCGGAAAAAAATTTGATTGATCTTTAACACGATAACTAGAATAAATTTTCAGGTATCTTGATGAAATTTGGTACGAAGGTTCCTGGGCACTCACCTCATATCGCTATTTAAAATGAACGGTATCAGGCTATAACCACGCCCACTTTTTCGATATCGAAAATTTCGAAAAACCGAAAAAATTGCGATAATTCATTAACCAAAGCGGATAAGGCGATGAAAGTTGGTAGGTGGGTTGATCTTATGACGCAGAACAGAAAATTAGGAAAATTTTGGAAAATGGGCGTGGCACCGTCTACTTTTAAAAGAAGGTAATTTAAAAGTTTTGGCAGTCGTTGAAGATATCACGATGAAATTTGGCAGAAACGTTACTACTATTACTAAATACATGTGTGCTAAATAAAAATTAGCAAAATCGGATGAATAACACGCCTACTTTTAAAAAAAAATTTTTAAGTCAAATTTTAACAAAATTTTAATATCTTTACAGTATATATGTAAATTATGTCAACATTCAACTCCAGTCAAACAAAATACAAAAATAAAATTTCAAAATGGGCGTGGCTCCGCCTTTTTTCATTTAATTTGTCTAGAATACTTTTAGTGCCATAAGTCGAACAAAAATTTACCAATCCTTGTAAAATGTTGGTAGGGTCATAGATTCTATGACGATAATTGTTTTCTGTGAAAATGGGCGAAATCAGTTGAAGCCCAGTTTTTATACACAGTCGACCGTCTGTCCTTCCGCTCGGCCGTTATCACGATAACTTGAGCAAAATTAGATATGTCTTTACTAAACTTAGTTCACGTACTTATCTGAACTCACTTTATCTGGGTATAAAAAATGGCCGAAATCCGATATCGAAAATTACGAAAAATGAAAAAAATTCCATAATTCTAAACTAAAAACGAAAAAAGGGATGAGACATGGTAATTCGATTGGTTTATTGGCGCAAAATATAACTTTAGAAAAAACTTTGTAAAATGGGTGTGACACCTTCGATATTAAGTAGAAGAAAATAAAAAAGTTCTGCAGGGCTAAATCAAAAGCCCTTCGAATTTGGCAGGAATACTGCTCGTGGTATTACATATATAAATAATTAGCGGTAACCCACAAATGATGTTCTGGGTCACCCTGGTACACATTTTGATCGATATATCGAAAACGCCTTCACATATACAACTAAGAGTCACCCCTGGTCCACCTTTATGGCAATATCTCGAAAAGGCGTCCACCTATAGAACTAAGGCCCACTCCCTTTTAAAATACTCATTACCACCTTTCATTTGATACCTATATAGTACCAACACATTATAGAGTCACCCCTGGTCCACTTTTATGGCGATATCCCGAAATGGCGTCCACTTATAGAACTATGGCCCACTGCCTTTTAAAATACTCTTTAATACCTTCCATTTGATACCCATGTCATACAAACACATTCAAGGGTTACCCTAGGTTCATTTTCATACATGGTGATTTTCCCTTATTTTGTCTCCAAAGCTTACAGCTGAATATGTAATGTTCGGTGACACCCGAACTTAGCCTTCCTTACTTGTTTGAACTACCCTTGGCCTAAAAACATTTAGGTAACTTACGGCAGCGAACACAAAAATGGCGGTTACAATTTTTGATCAAACTTAGTCAATTTAACAGCTTGTTTTGTTAATTTCGCTAATTTGAAAATAAAAACTCCTATAAATTTTGTAATTGAAATCAATTCCAAATACGTTTACGAAGAAATTCAAAAAACTTGAGAAAATATTACGAACATTTTGAATTTTTTATTTATAGTTTTCTGAATTTTGGATAAGTACGCAGATTTGTAGCCCAATCTTTTTTTTTAATTTAGTTTTTTAATTACAAGGCACATTGTACCTTCACGGAAATTATGGCCGGCTTCCTTTCCAATTTGCGACGTGCTACATTTTAACTTGTCCTACAAATCGGCGGAACGGGAACTATATATTTTATGCCGATTCCGTTCGTCATCTGAAACAGTTTAATTTGCGCTGAGAAGATTTTCATACCAGAAATACACTGAATTTGAACTGAGAAAATGGAAGAAACGTTTTCTAAAGATTTGGATGCTGCTTTTCCCGTGCCTTGAACCCAGAACCTTCGGTGTGGGGGCATTTAGATAAAATATTGGGTATTTTCGGCAACAAATCGATAACGCAAGGAAAACATTACGATAACAAATCGATTAGTTTTTTATAACACGTCGATAACTTTTCAATAAATATTTATAATTTATAACTCGATACCATTTTTATAACTTTTCTATAAAATATCGATAAAAAATATAAAACCTTGTTACCGTTGGATGGAAAGCTTGAAGCAATTTAAAAAAATCGATATCTCGATAACACACTAATAAAAACCGATAACTCTTCTATAAGAAATGGACAACCCGCCCATATTTCCTTTACTTTGCTTTCCTTTCCTTGCATTTCCTTTCTTGCCTTTCCTTGATTGGCTGGCTGATTTCGCTCATATAAGCTCTACCACGTCAACTATTTTCACATTGCGCTACAGTTACACTTACGCTTATATTCTGAATTGCTCCATACAACATACGAGCTTCACACACTCCACTTAAGCTTACATTCTTTTATTTCCCCACAGCATACCAACACCAACTGAAAACAAGTAAAGGTGTCTAAGTTCGGGTGTAACCGAACATTATATACTCAGCGTGAACTTTAATTGTACATTTCATTTCAGATAAATTACTTTTCTACATAAAACGTGGCACCGCCCGTTTAAAAAAAAATGTCTCCCATTTCTCTTCATAAAACTTGATAGGAAATGTCTTAATTCAAAACTATTTTTGCTAAGTTATACTGTTATTCTAACCTACGACCATTTTAAACTTGTTTTATATCTAAGTTGTCGTGGTCTTTAACCGATCCCGTCCATTTGTTCTAGAAATATTTTCTGTTATAAGGAAAATACGTGTACACAATTTCATTACGATATGTTAATTTTTCTTCGAGTTATGGCTCCCGAAACATAGAAAATTGCTTATTCGTAAAAGGGGCGGTGCCACGCCCATTTTTTAAATTTGAAGTTTTTCCTATTTATTGTTATAAATCCACTTGGGAAATGAAATACCACTAATATAAAGCCCTATTTTGCAAAGATATAGCTTATTTTATTCGTCCACAACCCTTTTAAAAATCTTTTATATAAAAGTAGGCGTGCTGCTTAACCGATTTCGTTAATTGTTTTCAAAGCATTCCTTATAGTAAAGGCAACCTCTCTGCCGAATTTTGTTACGATAGGTTTAACGATTTTTATTTATGATTAATAATATTTGCAAAATTGATTTTATCACAAGTGGGCGGTGCCACGCCCATTTAAAAAAAATTTCCAAATTTTTATCAAGAGTCTCAATATCAGTCCACATGTCAAATTTCAACATTCTAGTGTATTATTTACTAAATTATCAGGTTTTTTGTGCGATTTCGCTCATTTTCAATACCAATCTGTTCTGGGTACCCAATTTGGTGAAGATATCAAAATATTTACTCAAGTTATCGTGCTAACGGACGGAGGGACATGGGCTCAATCAAATTTTTTTTCGATACTGATAATTTTGATATATGAAAGTCTATATCTATCTCGATTCCTTTACACCTTTACTACCAACCGTTATCCAATCAAAGATCAAAAATCACAATGTTCAGGAAAGGCAAAAAACTGATTGGCGTCCCCATATGCATCAATTTAATTTTTAGTTTGTACCTACCCGTCTCTTAGTCATTATAAATAAAAAAGGACGTGTGTCACTCGGGGACTGCCGCGGTAAAGCTATTGCATATTATCACTTATGCAATTATAATATTTATGCAACATTTTGTTTTCTTTGATATTAATTCAAGTTTAACTTTACCTTTAGCTTTAACTTTAACTTTAACTTTAACTTTAACTTTACCTTTAGCTTTACCTTTAACTTTAACTTTACACTTTACCTTTACCTTTACTTTAACTTTAACTCTAACTCTAACTTTAACTTTAACTTTAACTTTACCTTTACCTTTAACTTTAACTATAACTTTAACTTTACCTTTAACTTTACCTTTACCTTTACCTTTACCTTTACTTTTACCTTTACCTTTACCTTTACCTTTACCTTTAACTTTAACTTTAACTTTAATTTAACTTTAACTTTAACTTTACCTTTACCTTTACCTTTAACTTTAACTTTAACTTTAACTTTAACTTTAACTTTAACTTTAACTTTAACTTTAACTTTAACTTTAACTATAACTTTAAATTTAACTTTAACTTTAACTTCAATTTTAACTTCAACTTTAACTTTAACTTTGACTTTAACTTTAACTTTGACTTTGACTTTGACTTTGACTTTGACTTCAACTTTAACTTTGACTTTGACTTTGACTTTGACTTTGACTTTAACTTTAACTTTAACTTTAACTTTAACTTTACCTTTACCTTTACCTTTACCTTTAACTTTAACTTTAACTTTAACTTTAACTTCAACTTCAACTTTAACTTTATGATAGAGATCCAATTTTATGTATTTGGCCTGTTGCTAACACCGAACCTTTTTCGAACCTTTTCGAACCTTTTTTGACAAACATCCGTTACGGTTTTTTTTTGATTTAGTCGCCAAGCCCGCGATAACCTCCGAAGTGATTTTAGGCCGAGCTTGTGTCGTGCTCTTTTTAATTTTTTCTACATGTTTTAAGCCGGCTCCGAACGGCATCAGATAAACTTTCATTGAGCAGCATTTCGTGGCAGAAATGCACTTGGAGTGTTTGCAAAATCACTGTCCAGAGGCTACCCGTAGAAAAACTTTTTTCCTATTGAAAAAACTCTTTTCTAAATTTGTGGCTCTGACCGGGAGTTGAACCCATGCTCTTCGGTGTGGTAGGCGGGGCACGCTACCACCATACCACGGCGTATACAAAGTATACAGAGCAATAAGTAGTGAATTGCGGAATCTGTTAATATGCATAACTTCAAAATTTCAGATTTCTGACTTAGCTCCCTACATCGCGGTATGTACAGGTCCATACCTCTTGTGCTGTATTGAGACACTGCAAATATTTGTGTATTGTGGCGCATTCTTCTGGGAATACAGGTGTAAATGCGATTAGAAAATAAATAATAAAGAATTTCCTTTAAAAAGTATAGAACCATACGAAAAAAGTGCACAATAAAAATAAGTAAAAAAAATTTAACCACATAGGCAGTAACAACGAAAATAACAAAGCAATAGTGACAGCAACAACAGGGCAACATAAATATTGACACTGACAACAGAGCATGTAACCAAACATAATATAATAAAAAAAGTT
>JARSSU010021491.1:0-20876 GCA_029619165.1 Eurosta solidaginis
TTTTTCAATTATTCAATATTGGAGGTATTTATTCAACAGTTTAGTGATTCGAACTTAGCAGAGGATTGCAAATAAGAGGATTTGCAAGTAAATTCGTTACAATATGTAAACACATTCACACTTACGACTCAAACAGAGTGTCGAATGCACTGCAGCATGTGAATCGTATATAATGAATGCAAGATATATGTATGTTACACCCATCGCACCACCAGCTAATATGGCCGCTCCTACTCATAAGTACAATCTCCGTAGTAGAGTCGGTACCAATGCCGAGCATCAGCCCCCGCCCCGTCTTTTTCTCCCCCTCTTTTCGCACTAGTATTCGCGTTAGTCAGGGAAACGTACTCTTAGCCCATACCATCTTTTGCACCATTTTCCAGCACAGAATATATATGTTTGCGACATCTGCCCAATACACCTCCTGTCTTGGACGGTGCTACTTTCCTAGATGTTTCATCACGCCATGCTGCCAGGCAGCAAACCCAACTACACCGGGTACCCTAATGCTTACCCAGGGACGTACAGTCCCAGTGCCACAACAGCATTTGCGTCCTGGCCTCCCTCAACTCAGGCGTAGTCACCCATTACTTACCGCCAGAGTGACGACGTCTCCCCCTTTGCACTTCAGAATTGTGCAGTTAAACTGTAATAGGTTAACTGAGAAGATCACGGAGATAGTTGATTTCATAAAGCGGCATAACTTCCGCATTGCAGCGATCCAAGAGACCAAACTGACAGCAAGATCTGCTCTGCAGACCTGCCTTGGGTATAACGTCCACAGGAAAGATCGCGAGTGCAAAGGATAGTTAACTAATCGAGCTTTCAACTTTTCCACGTTGCATCTACTCCTAACGACAGTATTGTGTGAACATTTTCATATATTTCCCTACCGCCAAAAGCAAATTTGTATCATGTTTGAAAGCAGCTATATGCCATAAAAAGGCGCAAATATTTATCACGTCGTAATGGGTTAACAAGTAAAGGTGTCTAAGTTCGGGTGTAACCGAACATTATATACCTACTCAGCGTGAGCTTCAATTCAACATTTCATTTCAGATAAATTACTTTTCTACATAACACGTGGCACCGCCCGTTTAAAAGAAAAATGTCTCCCCATTTCATCTTAGAGTAAAACTTGATAAGTGAAATATTATTGATTCAAAACTATTTTTTGCTAAGTTATAGCTTATTATTCTAGTCTACGACCCTTTTAAACTTGTTTTGTATCTAAGTTGCCGAGGTCTTTAGCCGATCACGTCCATTTTTACTAGAAATATTTTCTGCTATAAGGAAAATATGTGTACCTAATTTTGTTACGATATGTAAATTTTTCTTCGAGTTATGGATCTCGAAACATAGAAAATTGCTTAGTCATAAAAGGGACGGTGTCACGCCTATTTTTTAAAATTTGAAGTTTTTTCCAATTTACTGTTATAAATCCACTTGGAAAATGAAATACCGTTGATATAAAGCTTTCTTTTGCAAAGATATAGCTTATTTTATTCGTCCACGACCCTTTTAAATATCTTTTATATATTTCTTAACCGATTTCGTTAATTTTTCTTCAAAGCCTTCCTTATAGTAAAGCTAACCTCTCTGCCGAATTTTGTTACGATAGATTTAACGATTTTTTATTTATGATTAATAATATTTGGAAAATTGATTTTATTACAAGTGGGCGGTACCACGCCCATTTAAAAAATTTTTTCAGAGCTTTATCAAGAATCTCAGTATCAGTTCATACTAGTGGTGGGATTATTTTCGAATTATATCCGAATAAACGTTATTCGAATAAACGAATAAATTTATTCGTTTCAAATAATCCGGATAATATTTATTCGGATTTTTTATTCGTTTATCCGGATAGTACTATCCGGATAATTTTTATTCGGATAGTCCCACCCCTAGTTCATACGTCAAATTTCATCATTCTAGGTGTATTATTTACTAAATAATCAGGTTTTTTATGTTTTCCAAAATGTTATATATATAAAAAGTGGGCGTGGTTATTATCCGATTTCGCTCATTTTCAATACCAATCTATTCTGTGTCTAGATAAGCTCGTGCACCAAATTTCGTGAAGATATCTCAATATTTACTAAAATTATCATGTTAACGGACAGAGGGACATGGCTCAATCAAACTTTTTTTTGATACTGATGATTTTGATATATGGGCCTATCTATATCTATCTCGATTCCCTTATACCTGTACAACTAACCGTTATCCAATCAAAGTTAATATACTCTGGGTGCAAAGCACGCTGAGTATAAAAAATATGAGTTTTTCCTTCACACAACAATAACATACTTTCCATAATATATTTCAAAAATACGACATTTGCAAAATTTTGCAAATGGATACCAGAAATTAGTTTTTTTGATCTCCTGAAAAGTTACCGAAAAACACATAACTGTTTTTGTGAGCGCAGCGACGATATGTTCATATCGACGTACCATACGAAAACTAGCACAGTAATTTTAGTGTAGTAGCAATTCCGTCTTCTGGATGACGAAAGCTAACACTCAAACTAAATTTGGTTTTTTTACAAGGTGTTCGATAATATCTCTGAATGTTAATAACATTATAAAAAGATTTCGGATGTTAGGTATTGTAGTATGTGTACTTGTGCATTTTAACTGTAACTTTGTTTTCATGTTTGATATAGAAAGCTTTGTTTCAAATGTTTAGCAACATATTTTCATTTACTTTTCCCCTATATGTTTGTATGTATTTGTTTTATTTGTCAATTTGAATATTGTCTTGTTCAAGTTTATATAAAATATGGAAATGTGTATGTAACGTATTGTTACGAATGTTAGCAACACTAAGGGGTACTGCCATCTCTAAGCCGATGCTAAGCAGTGACGTGAATGCACATCAATAATTTAATCATTTTGTCTACACCTATGTACGTACACGCAGTGGAGAAGAGATGCACAAACACATGCAGATATCTTATCTGAGATGCTCCTAAGGGTATGCAATTATAATTGTGAAAGTGTCGCTCACAAACACACGCGCGTGAGCAGTGCATCTGTAGTTATAGCTGAGAAACTTATAGCAGATAACCAACTAGTAGATTCTAGAACAGAACCGCCTGGAAATATCAACGACTAAACCGAACAGTGTAAAAAGCGACACCGGTAGAGGCGCTACAATCAGTTTTTGGTTAAGCACGCAATCTGTGGGGCAATAGTAGAATTTAATTTAAGCTATCAATCAGTTTGGTTATTAAGCAAGCTAGTTGCAAAGTATAAGTGTTATTGTGAAGTACTTTAATAAAGGCCATTTTTCCATTATTCAATATTGGAGTTATTTATTCAACAGTTTAGCGATACGAACGTTAGCAGAAGATTGCAAATAAGAGGATTTGCCAGTAAATTCGTTACAATTGGTGTCAGAAGAGGAATTGTTGAATAAATTCCGAAGACTTCGAATACCACTTGGACATGCCAAAGTTAAGTGAATTGAAGATCCAGCAACTGAAGAAGGAGTTGGAGAGCCGTAGATTGAATACAATCGGCATTAAACTAGAACTTCAGGAACGACTACGACAGGCAATGGAATTAGAAGGAATTGACGTGGAAGAGTATGTCTTTCATCTTGGGGACGAAGAAACAACAAAAATGGAAGAGACAGTTACGCAGACAGTTACGAGCACAGACTTGAACAAGATTTTGGCTGCAATATCTGCTCAAACATCGACAGTGGCTTCTCAATTGGAAGCACAGGACACACGTATAACATCAAAGATTGAAGCACAAGAAACGCGTATTTCAGAAATGTCGGCACAAATTTCAGCACAGATATCATCTCAGATCTCCACACAACTAGAAGAAAGACTAACCCAGTTTCATGAAGGCTTCAGTGGTCGACAGGATAAAATCGAGGCCGAGGTGGATGCTTTGAGAGGACGTATCGAGCAGTTAAAACTAAATTGCCCAGCAGTTTCAGCGAGTAATCCAAAGGTAAAAACACCATCCTTTGACGGTTCTGTTCCTTTCCAGGTCTTTAAGCTACAGTTTGAGAAAACCGCAGCAGTGAACAACTGGAATACGGAAGATAAAGTTGCTGCACTCTTCGTAGCATTGAAAGGATCAGCTGCTGAAATCTTACAGACGATTCCAGAGTACGAACGGAACAGTTATGGATCATTGATGGCTGCTGTAGAACGACGTATGGAAGCGAGCATAGAAAACAGATATTCCAAATTGAGTTGCAAAACCGCTACCAAAAATCAAATGAGACATTGCAGGAGTTTGCTTCAGATATTGAAAGATTGGCTTATCTTGCAAATGCGGACGCACCCGTGGAATACACTGAAAGGGTAAAAATCCAGAGCTTCATAAATGGCATACGAGATGTGGAAACGAAGCGGGCTACATATGCGCATCCAAAACTAGCATTTGCTGAAACGGTATCGCATGCACTGACTCAGGAAACAGCCTCACTTTTGAGTGAGCCAGCGTACAAAGCTCATCGCGTGGAAGTGGAAAGGCCAGACTGGGTAGACTCAATTTTGGAAGCATTGAAGGGTACGCAGCAGAAGAATAATGATGTAGTCAAATGCTTTAAGTGTGGAAAGCCAGGGCATATTGCGCGTTATTGGAACAACAACCGTAACAGTTCCAACAATGTGGGTGTTCGTAAACGCAGAGCAGAAGGAGATGAGCAAATCTCCAAGACCACCCAATCGTTAAACTAAATCGAATCAGCCGCAAGGGTCAACAGCTGGCTCCCGCAATTGAATGCCCCATAATCTCTATCTCGCAGATTGGAAGAAGATCGAGCAATCTTACTGTTGGAGGACATGTGGATGGAAAGGAACGTTTACTGACTGTAGATACGGGTGCATCTCATTCCATCATTCGAGCGGATTTAGTCAACAAAAAGATAAAACCATTGCTTGGAGAAAGATTACGTACAGCCACGGGGGAGGACACCCAGATAATTGGAGAAGTAGAATGAGAAGTAGCAATTGGGAACGTCACGGCACTACACAATTTTATAGTGGCAGATATTGTTGATGAAGTCATAATTGGAGTGGACTTCTTAATCAACCAAGGCATCAAGAGACATGGATGTGCCACTTAATTTCGGCTACGACAGAGGCTACAGCAGTAAACGAGTGCTGGTGGAAGAGAATCAGCAAATACCACCAAAATCCGAAGCAGTCATCTGGGCAAAGGTTGATGGAGATTGTGGGACAAACAAATTGTGGGTTGTCGAAGCAGCAAACAAATCAGCACTGAACATACTTGTAGGAAAAACCCTGGCTATGACAAATAAGATGGACGTATTCCGGTAAGAGTACTCAATGAGTTCAAGTCGCCACTCAAACTGACCAAAGCAGCTATTTTGGGAAGATGCCAAGAGGCTGAAGTAGTCATTAACTGTGAACAGCTCTAGGAACACGTTTCAGCTAGTAATACTGATATTTCAAATGACATCACGGCGTGGACGCAGGGGCCAGAGGAAGCCTATCAGAGTAAGGCAAAACAACTGCTCCTAAAGTACGCGAACATATTTGACCAGGATGGTTCCAAACCAGGCCGCACCAAAGTTGTGAAACATCAAATTGACACTGGAGATGCAAGGCCGATCCGTCAAGCTCCACGTAGTGTTCCACTGGCGAAGTGGGAAGTTGTGAATCAAGTCATACAAGAAATGAGCGACAGCGGCGTCATCGAACCATCAGCTAGTCCATGGAGCTCACCGGTAGTACTTGTAAAGAAGAAGGATGGAAAAATGAGGTCTTGCGTGGACTACCGGAAGTTGAATGACGTAACGAAAAAGGATAGGTAATCATTGCCAAGAATTGACGACACTCTGGACTCGCTATCTGGTACGAAATGGTTTTCCACGCTGGACTTGAAAAGCGGCTACTGGCAAGTTAAGGCGAAGGAGGAAGATAAAGAGAAAACAGCCTTCAGTGTCGGTGATGGTCTTTGGCAATTTACAGTGATGCCTTTTGACTTTGTAATGCACCAGCTACTTTTGAGAGACTCATGGATCAGGTACTAAAAGGACTACATTGGAAAACATACTTGGTGTACCTGGACGACATGATCGTACTGCGCACAAACTTTGATGAACATCTTAAGAACTTGGACGAAGTTTTCCAGAGAATAGCTGGCGCTGGTTAGAAGTTAAGTCCCAAAAAGTATGCGCTGTTTAAAAAGGAAGTAAATTATTTGGGTCACAAGGTAACGACAGAGGGCATCTGCACTGCGAACGAAAAGATAGAGGCTGTAAAGGATTGGTCAAGACCACAGAACCTACATGAATTGAGAAGTTTCCTTGGGCTGTGCACATATTACCGCCGATTTGTACCAAATTTTTCCAGCGCAGCCCATAGCCTCCATGAGCTTACAAGGAAAAATAAAGCTTTTGAATGGCAGAAGGAGCAAGAAGTGGCTTTCCAAACATTGAAGGAGCGTTTGTGCACTGCCCCAATTTTAGCATATCCGATTCCAGGAGCAACATTTATTCTAGATACAGATGCGAGCGGATATGCTATAGGAGGCGTTTTATCACAACTGGTCGATGGACAGGAGAAGGTAGTTGCATACTACAGCCGTTCGATTGGAAAAGCAGAGAGGAACTATTGCGTTACACGGAGAGAGCTGTTGGCATTGGTAGAGTGCATTAAACATTTTCACAAATACCTCTTCGGCCAGCGATTCCGCGTCAGGACAGATCACGCAGCGTAGAAATGGCTTCTGCAGTTCCGTAATCCAGAAGGACAATTTGCACGGTGGATCGAGCGGCTACAAAGCTATGACTTTTCCATTGAGCATCTGAAAGGTAGTAGCCATGGGAATGCCGTTGCAATGTCACGAAGACCATGTAGTTTGGAATGCAAGCACTGTTCAAAGGCCGAGGCTAAAGAAGACATTATAGATGTCCGGCTAATGACTATAACGTGTGCGGATGAATGGGACAAGGAACAACTAAGGAAGTGTCAGCTAGAAGATACAGATCTGTCACATGTTATGCAAGGGCTCGAACGAAACGAAATACCAAATAGAGAGGAGATTTCAGCAGCGAGTCCCATTGCGAAGTCATACTGGGCGCAGTGGAACTGTTTAGAATTGATATCCGGCTGCTTGCATCGAGTATGGGAGAGTGAGGATGGTCAAATGAAAAAGAAACTGATAGTTGTTCCCAGAAAGAGGATTCCTGACGTGCTCAATGAGCTGCATAATGGTCCAAGCGGAGGTCATCTTGGAATCACGAAGACGCTCGAGAGATTAAACAGAGTTTCTATTGGGTTGGTTGCCGTCAGTCGGTCACTGAGTGCATTGCGAACTGCGAGGTTTTCAGCAGAGCGAAAGGGCCCAAAACCCGAAGTAATGGCCAGATGAAGCAATATAATTCAGGTGCGCCATTTGAAAGGATCGCTATGGATGTCGCCGGTCCATTTCCTACTAACAACGGCGGAAACAAATGAGATGCTCCTAAGGGTATGCAATTATAATTGTGGAAGTGACGCTCACAAACACACGCGCATGAGCTGAGAAACTTATAGCAGATAACCAACTAGTAGATTCTAGAACAGAACCGCCTGGAAATATCAACGACTAAACCGAACAGTAAAAGGCGACACCGGTAGAGGCACTACAATCACTTTTTGATTAAGCACGCAATCTGTCGAGCAATAATAGAGTTTCATTTAAGTTATCAATCAGTTTGGTTATTAAGCAAGCTAGTTGCAAAGTATAAGTGTTATTGTGAAGTATTTTAATAAAGGCCATTTTTCCATTATTCAATATTGGAGTTATTTATTCAACAGTTTGGCGATACCAACGTTAGCACAAGATTGCAAATAAGAGGATTTGCCAGTAAATTCGTTACAGTATTTTCATTTTGAGAATTGTTTCTATGTTTGAATTTTGATTATTATATAAGTGTTTGTGTGAATATGTTTAAAAGGGCGTACATTTTTCGATTTGTTGAAAATGTATTTGTAAGGGGAACAAGTGTACGTGACTCGTTGAAAAAAATATTGTAACGAGTTCAGGTTTTGAATTTGGAAAATTGTATTTTGAGAATCAAAATTAAATAGATTGTTGAATTGAACGGGTGTATATTATTATAATTTACGGTATCCTCCGGCATCCTTACAATTTTTAGAAGTGAGGCGAACCTTTTCTTAATAAAGATATATTTCTTTTATCGGTGAAAATAAAAAGCTGAAACAACGTCCTTTAAAAGAAAGATATTGCGTTAATTTAAATACCTTTTAAATAACTTTAAATAAAAAACGGCCGGAATATAAAAAAAAGAAATTAAATCATTTGGCGAAAGTTCAAGTTGTAGCCTGGAGATTTGCGAATTTTTATACATGAAAAAAGAGATTTGGAATGATGAAAAGCGGAGTATGCATATTGAAGCAACAAATTTAAAGATTTTTGAGAATCAGAGATGTTGATGAGCAGATGTTATAATCGTACAATAAAGAGTGTCCTGGAAAGAAATTAAAGCGGAAAGAGTGAGCAGCTGAAGCAGTTGAAGCGGAATTAAGAAAAGGGTGATCAGTAAAAAGTTAAGAATATGAAAAAGGATTGAGCAGTAAAACATGTCAGAAAAGGAGTGAGCAACAAAAAGAGTGATCAGTAAAAAGTTAAGAATATGAGTGAGCAGGAACAAATGTCAGAAAAGGATTGAGCAGTATCAGAAAAGGTTTGAGCAGTAAAGATGTCAGAAAAGGAGTGAGCAGTAAAAATTTTCAGAAAAGGAGTGAGCAACAAAAAGGTGAAATACAGAAATGAGAGTATCCTGTAAGAATTTTGGAAGCAGATTAGCAGTTGAAGAAGAAATATTACGAAGACTTAAAGAAATTTGGAAGAAAGCGGGATGCTGTTTTAAATTAGAGGAGGCAACGAGTGGTAAAAATAATATTAAATATATTAAAAAAAACTTGAAAAAGAATAAGGGTAAAACCTTAAAAAGGCGAAAAAAGCCCCATAATATTTTTTGTTGATTTCATTTATATATATACATAGGTATATGTAAATATTTTTTTATGATGGAGGATCTATTTGTGCAAAAGACTATTCTGTTATTCAATTACGTCAATGGTTGCGGCAATTAAATTTGCCAACATCAGGATGCAAGACTACGCTTGTTTTGAGGTTAAATGAAGTACCTATTGGTCAGCCCTATTTGTGTTTGCCCTATTGTATATTCTGCAAATGATGATTGTATTGAGGGTAATGCTGATGATATTGTACATGTAGAAGATGAATCTCTTAATACAATGTCTAAGGAACAATCGCCCGATGAAAGCAGTGATCCAGTAGTTAGTGTTTTACATATTCAACGGGAGGCAGATTTGTTGAGGCGTGAAAAAGAGTTGTTAGTTAGAGAAAATAAATTTTTGCGTAGAATGACCGGGGATGGTGTGCATGCGGATGCAAACTTGACACGATGTTTTCAAGATAATTCAAATAGTGTGAATTTTGGATAATATAAGAGGCTTACTGCCGGATTATGATGACAGTAGTGACGTAGATACATGGGTGATGCAAATTCAAAATGTCAAGGCCATGTATTCTGTCAACGAGAGTAACATGAAATTGTTGTTTCTAGAAAATTAAAGGGCAAAGCTCAACAATGGTTATATTCAAAACCAAATTTTATAGCTGAAAATTTTACGCAGTTGGTTAAAGAGTTGAAGGAAGTATTTGAAACAAGACATAGCAAATTGGTTTTGCGTAGGAATTTTGAAATACGTAAATGGCAGCAAAAGAAAGTTTTGTAGAATATTTTAATGATAAAATTATGTTGGCAAATCCATTAAAGTTGGATGAAGATGAGTTAATTGAATATGTTATAGATGGTATAACTGACGAACAGTTGCGTATGCAAGGCTATTTACAATGTTTTAGAAACAAGGTGCAGCTGTTGCAAGCGTTTTTCGAAAGTAAATCAAAGAGAAGTAGTAATAAAATCTTCTAATATAAAAAATATCAACAGTTCTAATGTAAGGTGTTACAATTGTAACTCGATGAGTCACTATGCATCAGAATGTCAAAAACCCATTAGAGAGAAAGGGGCTTGTTATGGCTGTGGAAGCAAGTCACATCTTCTTAATGAATGTCCAGATCGTAAAAAGACAGTACATCACATGGACGAAGATGAATATGTAAGACCTTTTTTATTTGTTGTTAGAAATTTTAGTAATTTTTCTTTTTCTTTAGACTGCTTGATAGATTCCGGAAGTCCTATTAGTCTTATTCGGAAGTCTAGTGTTCCTAACGAAGTCGATGTTAATTCATATTTAAGTGTTAATTCAGAATTTTTTGGTTTGAATAAAACAAGAGTTAAAACCTTTGGAAAATTTTTGTGTTCTATATTATTGACGATACGGATTTACTATAACTTTTGTTGTAGTGGCTGATAGGACCATGGGCTATGATGCAGTTTTGGGTCGAGATTTTTTGAAAATTGGAGGGTTTAAAATATTGAGGGAAAGTTGTGAAAATATTGATAAAAGAGATAAAAATGATGTTTGACAAAAAGAATGTACTAAAATATTGATGAAACAGTTTTGCGAAGATAAGAAAGAGGTAAATGAGTTGGTGTCTGACGTTGATATGAAAAACTGTAGTGAAGATATATTTGAGAAGCAATTGTTAGCAATTTCTCCAAGCGATAATAGTGATTTAAATCTCAAATTTGGAGAAAATGTAAAATTTTCTGATCAAACTAAACTTGTTGATTTGTATAAAAAGTATTATGTTACGTGCCCACGTCTTATAGAACCAAAGGTTAAGTGTCAGATGAGACTGACTTTGAATAGTGTTAAACCGTTTAGCTGTCCACCTCGCCGTCTCTCATATAGTGAAAAAAATGAACTTCAAAAATTATTAGATGAGTATTTGGTGAAAAATATTATTAGGCCAAGTGAATCTGAGTTTGTGTCACCGATAGTGTTGGTTCGAAAGAAAACTGGGGATCTTAGGATGTGTATTGATTTTAGGACTCTTAACAAAATTACAGTTAAAGATAATTATCCAATACCGTTGATTGATGATTTGCTTGATAGGCTGGTGCATAAAAAGTTTTCACGAAATTAGATTTGAAAAATGGATTTTTTCATGTTTTTATGGAGCCAGACTCAATCAAATTTACTTCGTTTATAACTCCGCTTGGACAATTTGAATTTTTGAGAATGCCATTTGGGTTGAGAAATGCTCCATCTACATTTCAAAGATTTGTTAATAAGGTATTTGCAGATATGATTAAACAGGGTAAGGTTATCATATATTTAGATGATATAATGATAGCTACTGAAACTGTAGAAGAACATTTAGAAATTTTGACGGAAGTTTTTCGAAATTTAGTTGAAAATAATTTAGAGCTTAGATTAGATAAATGTGAGTTTTTAGTTAGTCGTGTGAAATATCTTGGGTATACTATTACAGAGGATGGTATAAGGGCGGATGATAAAGGATTAGAAGCAATTAAAAATTTTCCGATTCCAAATAAATTACAATCAGTTCAAAGTTTTCTTGGGCTTTGTTCGTACTTTCGTAGGTTTGTAAAATGACTTTTCGTTAATTGCGAAACCCTATGATGATTTACAAAAAAAGACAGCAAGTTCAGTTTGGAGAAAACGAGTTGTTATGTTTTGAAAATCTTAAGCAAAAATTGTTGGAGTCGCCTATTTTAGCGTTGTATGATCCAAATGATGAAACAGAGTTACATTGTGATGCTAGTTGTGTAGGTTTTGGGGCAATTTTAATGCAGCGTAAGAAAGATGAAAAAATCCATCCGGTCTTTTATTTTTCTAAACGAACAAGTGAAGCGAGTCAAAGTATCATAGTCTTTGAACTTGAAACGTTATCGATTATATATGCTTTAAAACGATTTAGAATTTATTTACAAGGTTTGAAATTCAAAAATATATTACAGACTGTAATTCGTTAACTTTAACATTGAATAAAAAAGAAATGAATCCAAGAATAGCTAGGTGGGCTTTAGAACTTCAAAATTATGATATTGTGTTAGAACATAGGTCTGGAAGTCGTATGCAACATGTAGATGCGCTCAGTAGTTCCAATACTATTTGGTGTTAGAAAGTAATATCTTGAGGAGAATATGATTGTTTTACAAAATAAGGATCAGAAGTTGAAAAAGTTGCGTGATTTGTGTTAGAAAAAAGGAACATGGTGTATATGAAGTGCGTAATGGAGCTATTATAGGAAAACGAATAATGGATCGGTTGTGTTTTATGTTCCAGAGAAGTATGGAAAGTCATGTTTTATATAAATATCATGATGAACTAGGACATTTAGGGGTAAATAAGACGATGGATATTATTTCGAAAAGTTATTGGTTCGTCATCATATGAAACAAAAAATTATATGTCATATACAAAATTGCTTAAAGTGTATAACATTTGCAGCTAAATATGGTAGAGAGGAAGGTTTTTTACATACCATTCCAAAGAAAAGTGTGCCTTTGCAGTAGTTCATATAGATCACTATGAGCCAATTGATAATTCACGAGAGCAGTTAAATATTTTGCTAGTTGTAGTTGATGCGTTTATAAAATTTGTAAGGTTATATCCAACTAAGACACAAAAACCAAAGAGGCTATTTCTGCATTAAAAAATGATTCTCGATCGTATAGTCGTCCTAGAGTTATAGTGTCTGACAGAGGTAGTTGTTTTACTTCAAGTGATTTCTTATTTTTTGAAAGAAGAGAATATTAATCATATTAAAATAGCCACAGGTTCACCTCAGCAATATGGTTAAGTTGAGAGCGTAAATAGAAGTGTTAGCCCTATGATTTCAAAACTGGTAAGTTTGGGTGAAAATTTTTATTGGTTAAAATGTTATAGAAACTGTTGAATTCGCATTAAATAACACTTTGCACAGGACTATTAAAGAATATCCAAGTGTGATGCTTTTGGGGTAAAGCAGCGAGGTAAGGTGGTAGATGTGTTGAGAGAAAATTTAGTTGAAGCAGAACAAATTCAAGAACCAAGGTCTCTTGTTGATGTCAGAAATAATGCAGCGGAAAATGATGGAAAAATATAATGAAGAGTATGTTAATAGCAAACGGAATGCTCTTATTATATTTAAAGAGGGAGATTATGTTTATGTTGAAAAATTTTGATTCACATGTTGGTCTACATAAAAAGCTGGTCCCAAATTTAAAGGTCCATATATGATAGCTAAAGTTCTGAAAAATGACCGTTATGTGGTGAAAGATGTAGAAGGATTTCAAACAGTCTAGGACACCTTATCTTGGAGAGTGGGCAATAGATAATATGCGATCGTGGTTTTCGGTATGTGAGCAAAGTCACGAAAAACACTGGATCAAGAAATCTAAATTGTCAGGATGGTCGAGTAGTAGTATATATTTTTTTGCTCTTGAACTGTGTTTTTGTAATTTGTTTTAATATATGTAGTTTAATTATAAAATAGGAGATCAGGGGATCTCAAATTGTCAGGATGGTCGAATTGTAGTATGTGTACTTGTGCATTTGAACTGTATAACATATTTTGTTTTCATGTTTGATATAGAAAGGTTTGTTTCAAATGGTTAGCAACATATTTTCATTTACTTTTCCCCTATATGTTTGTATGTATTTGTTTTATTTGTCAATTTGAATATTGTCTTGTTCAAGTTTATATAAAATATGGAAATGTGTATGTAACGTATTTTCATTTTGAGAAATGTTTCTATGTTTGAATTTTGATTATTATATAAGTGTTTGTGTGAATATGTTTAAAGGGCGTACACTTGTTCGACTTGTTGAAAATGTATTTGTAGGGGAACAGAGTACGTGACTCGTTAAAAGAAATATTGTAACCAGTTCATGTTTTGAATTTGGAAAATTGTATTTTGAGAATTAGAATTAAATAGATTGTTGAATTGAACGGACGTATTATTATTATAATTTACGGTATCCTCCGGCATCCTTACAATAGATAATACCCTCACTATGGGTAGGCACTTTGTCGTTGGGCTTAGCCGAACTCCATAGCGCCCGACTATGAGGCGGAGCTGTTTAGGACTGACATCTACGCCGTTTCGCCTCATAGGACGGCGGTGGGATGTCGGTGACCAAGAACTGCCAACCCCCTAATCCAGGGTGTTATGCGGACCGTGCCTGTTGGGCGATTTGCAGCCAGGGGATAAATTCGGCTGTATTCGAACGGAGCCTTCCCGATACCGGGCCACCTCGGGAAGTAGTTTTGGCCTTACCACAGTAAGGGCACTGCTGTGGCGGACGGTTCTTTCCCCGTATACAAGACTGGACCGCTGAGCCCGCCTTGTCGGGCAGGTGGTCGTATGACCAAGATGAACGACTCATTACCTGATTGTAATAAGGACGATGTAAAGAGGAGGACTGAGTCGCAATCCAAGGACGACAAATACGAATTAAGCGATGCGCCGGACTCGGGGAGCGAGAGTAGTGCTGATTCAATGAACTCCGTGTTGGAGAAGCACACAAATGAAAACGGAGTAGAAGAGTGGAGAAGGGTACGGAGCAGAGGAAGTAAAAGAGTTCTCTCGCAGTACCGTGCAGCACTAAGAATTGTACAACGCTTGGGAGCAGTGGTCGACCCAACAGAAGTGGAGATCGAACGCTTGGAATGGGTCCGTGAAGCAGTAGAAGTAGGTCGAAGGCAGTTCAAAAGGTTTGCTGCGAGAAACCCTTGGTTCTGCAACCGGTACGAGGAGGAAGAAGCGTTGAATGGCAGAATGAAGAGGCAACGTTCGGCGGAAGGCGACAAGCCTGCTTTCAAGAGGCAGAAAGGACCCAGTCCTAGAGCCGCGAGGCAGGGCATTCGCATAGACAAGACAAGTAGGCCCAAAGCTGTAAGACAGATGGGCCCCAATAGTGAGGTAGCAAATACCTCGAAAGCTGCGAGTCAGAGGGAAGTTCCAACTACGGAATTAGGAGATAAGCCAAAGGGAGATAACGCTAAGACTCCGGCTTTATCGGAGGTGCTAAAGGGAGTTAACGCTAAGACCCCGACCTTCTCGGAGGTGCCATAGGGAGATAACACTAAGACTCCGGCTTTTCCCGAGAAGATGAGTGATGTGGCAAAGCAGTCACTGACTGTGGCGCTGGTTGATCGTAGCAGTCCTTTCGGACCAATGACCACTGAAAAGTGGAGATCTGTGGAAAGGGAGCTTATTCGCTTAATGCTTAAGATGATGCGGGAACAACCAAATAAGCCCTTTCCAACGTTTGATTCGGGGGGATGGTATAATGGTGTGAAGATGATAGCGTGCGACCACATCGCGAGCTTGCGGTGGCTGGAGGAAGTGGTTCCAAACCTCCAAAAGCAAGGCACGAACGCGCGGTTTGAAGTGGTGGATAAAGCGCAAATCCCCACGGTACCAAAAGTTAATGTATGGATACCATGCGTGATGAAGTCGGAGGATACACTTCCAAATAAACAAGCAGGCGGAGGATATTTTGTACACGCAGCTTGGCAAAATGTCCTTTGGCACTGGCAAAATTTACATGCGACTCAGGAAAAGAAGTCCCAGGTGTTTATTTTTATTTATTTATCATCATTCTCAGTCATGGTACAAAACCTTACATACTAGAAATACAAAATTTCTTAAAGATAAAGCTTAATAACACTTAAAAATAATTTGTTTGCAAATTAGCCAAAAATATGGACCTGGACTGAGCAAAATCTAGATTGAGAGTTATGAAAATTCGATTGAATTCTGCAAGCGACCTTGTAATGGGTGCATACAATAAATAGTTAGATCTAAGCGTTTTAACGTGAAACGGAACTTGAGTCCGTAGGACCCTTTGGGGCACATTAAAGACAATTTGCTCGAGAAGGTTAGGACAATTTATCATGCCAGAAATTATATCATAAACAAACATGAGAGAGTGCATTATGCGCCTCGACTTAAGCGATTTAAGGTTAATTAATAGGCAACGGGCCTCATACGATAGGAATGGCTCAACAAAATGAAGAGGTTGTCGAGAAAACCGGGTAAATCGGCGTTGAATTGTTTCGATCCTGTCGGAGTGTAAAGCATAAATAGGGCTCCAGATTACTGAGGCATACTCTAACTTAGATTTTACTAGGCAATTATATAGTGATTTTCTAGTGTATGGGTCTTTAAAATCACGCGCATGACGACGGAAGAAGCCCAAGTTAGAATTTGCCTTAGGTACAATATGATTGATGTGATTGACAAAGGGGAAGCCTGAGTCAAAAACCACACCTAAATCCCGATACTCATGTACATTAGATAGGGGGGTGTTAGAAATAGTGTAAGTAGTGACAATTGGATTTACAATTTTGGCAAAAGTCATTTGGAAGAATTTCTTTGTGTTGAGCGACAGTTTATTTCTCACACTCCAATCAGATAGTTTATTTAGATCGCTTTGCAATGATAATGTATCTGACAAGCAGGTTATTTCATTAAAAATTTTTAAATCATCCGCATAAAATAAGAATTTTGAAGTACTAAAGTTTTAATGTCATTAATAAAAAGTAGAAATAGCAACGGGCCAAGAATACTACCCTGAGGCACAGCAGAAGTGGCAACGTAGGGGTACGATTTAGTATGACTAATTTCATCATATGAGACTCGATTAGACAGGTAAGAGTTTTAACCAAGAAAGAAGAGTTGAATGGAAACCAAACTCTTCTAACTTCAATAAGAGAATGCTATGTACAGCGGTATCGAAAGCTTTCGAAAAGTCTGTATAAACAACGAGATTTAAAGGCTTAGATGCAATATGGGGAAAATTCAGCAAGGTTTGTAACTGTGGAGCGACCGCAGACAAACCCATGCTGATGCGGATAAATTATTTCTTTTACAAAGAAATACAATTTATCTTTCACCACCTTTTCAAAAAGTTTAGAGCATGTAGTGAGTTTAGAAATAGGCCTAAAGTTTCGTGCATCATTTTTGTTACCACATTTGAACATCGGAGAGACAGATGCAACTTTTCACCGTTCCATAAAATCACCTTTGGCAAGGGAAAGATTAAAAATATGCTTTAAAGGCACACTGAGAGAGGAACTGCACTTTTTTAGTAAAAATGGGGAAAAACCATCCAAATCTGTTTTTGTTGAGGGCTGTAAAGAAGAAATGCTGTTCATAATATCAAGCTTAGACACCGCCAATGTTCCAAGGTCAAGAGAACTTGGAGAACAACTGGTATTTGAGGCACTTCCACTGTCATGGACAAAATTTTAAGTAAATCAAATCAGATAAACACTGAGAATGCTTATCATCGAAAGTCACACAGGTGGAAATGTTTGTGCAACCTTTTTTTGAACGTATGAAATTCCAAAAGGATTTCGGGTTGGATTTAAGTTCAACTTCATACAGAGCGATGTATTGATTATATAACTGTTTATCAAGAGCATTAAACTCTCTTGAAATTGTTCAATACTCATCTTTAAAATTACAGTTACCAGTAGATTTGCGCAGGTTAAAATATTTGTTTCGCTTATTTTTTAGCCTTTTTAGGTTTTTTGTATACCAGGGGAGTTTGTGTATACGGGCGGGGCGTACGGGTACGATGTTGCAAACTACTGTAACGAAGCTTTTCCTTGCCCCGGTGCTTCTTCAGTAACTGCTGGGGTATACTCGCCGTGTCCAAGGTTCGTTTACAATGAATTTGTATTTCGGGGCACCTTGCAAATCGTTTTCATATAAATTCACTTTATTGGTAAATTCCCTAAACTATAATATAAAATGTATAAAATGTGTATCTATAATTCACTTAATTTCATTGCTTGCTTTATAATTCGTGATGGGCTAGCGGTCCCTCGTGTCCCGTTAGGAGCGTTCTGTTAGGGCGCCGTACTGGTCGCCGTCTAGGTATGTGTGAATGTATCTCGGTGACGCCTTGCGCCGGCGTGTTCCTATTATGGTTAGTGGCAGTGCTAAGCCTGCTGCGGCCAGCGTCGTATGCCCACGTATCTCTGTTGCGGCCAACGTCGTATGTACGCGTAGTTCTGCTGCTGCCAACGTCGTGCGTATTCGTGGCTCTACCAGCGTCGTATTTATGGGTGGCTCTGCTGCCCACGTCGTGTGTACGCGTGACTCTGCTGTGGCCAACGTCGTGTGTATGCGTAACTTTGCTGGCGTCGTGTGTATGCGTGACTCTGCCGCCGAGGCTTATGGCGATGGCGCGCGGGCTCGTGACGTTGTGGGCCTTCGCTTAGCGGGGAGCGAGCGTAGTTTAAGGCGTTCTAGAGCGGTCAAAACCAGCTTACCCACAATCCTCAACCCACGGCTCTCTCCTATGACGGGAACTGTCTTGCGATGGTCAAAACCGATACGCCTTTCAGATGCCCTTCAATTGCTGCTCAGGTGACAGTCGCAACTTTGCGCCCCGTTAGGTGAGATCCGTTAGCCTCGGTACAGTCACGTTGTTGCGTTTCACCTCGACTCACTCCTACTGCGGTTGCCGACGTACTTCAGCCGCGGATGACGTTTGGCTGAGCGCGGGATCACGATGCTGTGGAGCACGTTTGCTTACGAGGGAGCAAGCGTGATCTAAAGCGTTGTAGAGCGGTCAAAACCTGCTTACCCACAATCTTCAGTCCACGACTTTCTCCTATGAAACGCACTGGCTTGCAATGGTCAAAACCGATATGCCTTCCAGAGCGCTCCAATAGTAGCTCCGGTCGCAACCACAACCGCGTGCTGATTGACTCCTGTCTTCTCGTGTTGCCCTTTTTATAGCCAATGCAACGGTATTTCCCGCGCAATCCAGCGATGCAGAGCATAATTAACAACGAGATCGACGAGCTCCTCGCGAAGGGATGCATCGAGCCATCCTGCAGCCCACATAGCGCCCCGATCGTGTTAGCTAAGAAAAAGAACGGTAAGTGGAGGCTTTGCGTGGACTACCGGCAGCTCAATGCCAAGTCAGTTCCCGACGCATACCCGCTGCCAAGGATACAGCACATCTTGGACAAACTACGACAAGCGAAATATATAAGTAGCCTCGACCTGAAGAACGGCTACTGGCAAATACCGCTGGAATCAAACAGTCGCCCCTACACGGCTTTCACGGTACCCGGACGCGGCCTGTTCCAGTGGCGTGTCATGCCCTTTGGTTTGCACTCGGCACCCGCAACGTTCCAGAGGGCGCTCGACCAGGTCATTGGGCCAGAAATGGAGCCCCATGCTTTTGCGTACCTGGATGATATTATCGTCATAGGCACAACTTTAGAGGAACACATCCGAAATTTAAGAGAGGTGATGTTACGACTACAGCGCGCCAACCTCAGGATCAATCCAGAGAAGTGTGATTTCTTTAGGAAAGAACTCAAGTACCTGGGCCACGTGGTCAGCGATAAAGGGATCCACACGGACCCAGAAAAGGTTGCCGCTATTCAGGAACTGAAGCCACCGACCAGCGCGAAAGAAGTACGCCAATACCTAGGAATAGCCTCGTGGTACCGCCGTTTCGTGCCCGATTTCGCCACTATAAGCCAGCCGCTCACCGCCCTGTTAAAGAAAGGCAAGCATTGGAGATGGGGAACCGAGCAGCAAGAAGCCTTCGACATCATCAAACGGAAACTCACTGAAGCACCCATACTTGCATGCCCGGATTTCACGAAAACGTTCACCCTGCAGACGGACGCGAGTAACTACGGCCTGGGGGCAGTGCTGACACAGGAGTTAGAAGAGGGCGAGCGAGTGATCGCTTACGCCAGCCGGAAGCTCAACCAGGCAGAGGCCAACTATTCACCCACCGAAAAGGAGTGTCTGGCCATCGTTTGGGGAATCCGTAAGATGAGGCCATACTTGGAAGGCTACAAATTTAAAGTAATAACCGACCACATGTCACTAAGGTGGCTAAATTCCATTGAGAGCCCTTCTGGCCGCATAGCGCGATGGGCCTTAGAACTACAGCAGCACACCTTCGACATTGAGTATCGTAAGGGAAAGCTCAACCTGGTGGCGGACGCTCTATCTCGACAGCCGCTGGAAACATTACGATTTACCACGACGACGGAACCACAATGCAAGTGGTGGCACAAGCGGGTCAGCGAGGTACGCACCAACCCGGAGAAATACGCCGACTATACGATACAGGATGGACACTTATACCGCCATATTCCCTGCCGGTCACACGACGAAGAGGCGGTACCATGGAAATTGTGTGTGCCCACACCACTCAGACAGCGAGTGTTACAGGAAAATCATGACATACCAAGCGCGGGACACATGGGTATCCGCCGGACAGTAGCACGAGTCGCCAACCGATATTATTGGCCCGGTATGTTCCGTGACATCAGCCGGTATGTACGTCAATGCGAATCCTGCCAGAAATACAAGGAAACACAACAAAAGCCAGCCGGAAAGATGCTCTCACAGGTAGCCCAGGAACCATTTGCCACGGTCTGCGTCGACTTCGTTGGACCCCTACCACGGTCTACACACGGAAACACCATGTTACTGGTATTTTTCGACCGATTCAGCAAGTGGGTGGAATTGATCCCCATGAGGCGTGCTACCGCAGACGGCCTTCGCCGAGCTTTCAGGGAACGGATACTCGCAAGGTTTGGCGTCCCCAAAGTACTCATATCCGACAACGGCGCACAGTTCTGTAGCACGCTCTGGCAGCGCTACCTTAAGGAAGTTGGCGTACGACAACAATACACCGCACCCTATACTCCCCAAGAAAACCCAACAGAACGAGCAAACAGGACCATCAAACGGATCATAGCGCAGCTCACCAACTCAAAACATAAGCGATGGGACGACCTCCTCCCGGAAATTGGGCTAGCGATAAATAGTAGTGTCAACGCTTCTACAGGCTACAGCCCAACTTTCCTCGTGCAAGGACGAGAGCCACGACTGCCAGGAGCCCTATTCGATGAAGTCAACGTTGG
>JARSSU010021492.1:0-57011 GCA_029619165.1 Eurosta solidaginis
TGTTTTCTTTTTTTTTTTTTCTTTTTTTTTTTGTTTTTTTTTTTTTTTTGCTGGTGGGGGGGGGGGGTGGAGGGGGGGGGGGGGGGGGGGGGCCCCGTTGCAAATCTCCTCGGGCGTAGTAATATCATCGAGATCTCTGCACGTAGCGTGACCATTTGGGACTTTGTTATAACTTTAGCCGAGTCCTTTAGTACCGCTTCAATATCTGCTTGGTACGCGCGTCCCATCTTGCGATTTTTTCAGCTCTAGTAACGCGCTTTGTTTTCCCATCTTGCGATTTTTTCAGCTCTAGTAACAGCTCTCATTTCCCCGTTCTTATCATCGTTTTGACGTCATCACCCAGGGATTTTAATTCGTCGCATCTTCTCACTTTACGCAATATGTCGGCGTACGTCGCATTCCCCCGCCTTGGAAATGATGATTGCATCCGGCCTAGCCCTAAGTGATTTTTTCTTGCTCTTCTTTTTGGCTAACTGCCACTCTCCCGTCTTTTGGGCTGCAGTTTCCTCTTTCCGCACCGCCTTCTCTTGCGTTTCTTGCCGTCGTTTGTGACCACCCACGTGCCCTGGTAAGACATCTTTTAGTGTAGTAGTGGGTTTTACCACGTTGTTCTCCTTGGTCGAGTACGAATTATTCCTCGGTCGCTTTCCTGGGGGTGATGGACTTCTATCCTTGGCGCATTCGCTTGCACGCAATTTATGTTCTAAATTCTTTACCTCTAGGGCCGACTCGATGTACAGCTCAAAGTAGCCAAAGTTCGGCTCCTCCGCATGGTCCTCAAGGACCTGCCAATACCACTTCAAGGCACCGCGGAAACCAGACAATGAAAGTTCGTGAAAAGCTGGTAGAGGGAGATGTTATGCTGCTCGCGCATTATCTTCACCCGAAAGATAAAGCTTTCGACGCCCATACCTTTACTGGTTCCATCGAATTTGATGTGCCACTTTTCAAGGTCAAGCTTCTTCCACCTGGGATGACCGCTGGCATCTAGCCCGGTACTATGACTGACCGTTGGCTCATTGATGTGCTCTGCGCCCCTCCCCCCGGAGACGTTTCTATATCTGCTACGCGGCTACCAAGGTTAACGACACTGGTCCTGATGCTCATCACCTCATTCGTCATTTACGCCACCAAGTCGTTTTGTTGCGCCGTCATCGCCATCATTCGGCTCAGCTGTTCGACATTGTTTTCATTTTGGGGGTGTGGCTTTGAGGAGCATTAAGGCTGGTGCCGACATTCGTTAATGGCGCGTTATGCGCCGGAACGTCACCCCCTGGGTACCTACGTTTCCCTATCGACCATTTGGCACAACAAATCGAATTTTGGGAGAAGTTTAGGTTATTATCTACGACGCGCCCTAGTAAAATAGTCCGTAGGGACAAAGTCAACGGGTCTCGGTATACCCGTGTGGATTTGGTTAAAAACCGAACCAACTATTTGATTTCTAACGCGAGGGTTCGACTCCTGGTTAACCGTCTATTGGAGTCGAGGATACCCAATCCCCCAAAAGGTCCTTCCTCGGTATGTTTGTCCTGGCCTTGGTCAGACGTACACTGTATGCAGCGGCAAAACAACTTTTAACCCAAAAAATCCAAAAAAGAAAAAACTCAAGAACAATCCCAAAATAACAAGTAAGGTAGGTTAAGTTCGGGTGTAACCGAACATTACATACTCAGTTGAGAGCTATGGTGACAACATAAGGGAAAATAAGAATGTAGGAAAATGAACCGAGGGAAACCCTGGAATGTGTTTGTATGACATGTGTATCAAATGAAAGGCATTAAAGAGTATTTTATGAGGGAGTGGGCCATAGTTCTATAGGAGGACACCATTTAGGGATATAGCCATAAAGGTGGATCAGGGTTGACTCTAGAATGCGTTTGTACGTTATGGGTATCAAATGAAAGGTGTTAATGAGTATTTTAAAAGGGAGTAATCCTTAGTTCCATAGGTGGACGCCGTTTCGAGATATCGCCACAAAGGTGGACCAGGGGTGACCCTAGAATTTGTTTGTACAATATGGGCATCAAACGAATGGTGTTAATGAGTATTTTAAAAGGGAGTGGGCCTTAGTTCTATAGGTGGATGCCGTTTCGAAATATCGCCATAAAGGTGGACCAGTGGTGACTCTAGAATGTGTTTGTACGATATGGGTATCAAATTAAAGGTATTAATGAGGGTTTTAAAAGGGAGTGGTGGTTGTTGTATAGGTGGTCGCCTTTTCGAGATATCGCCATAAAGGTGGGCCAGGGGTGACTCTAGAATGCGTTTGTACGATATGGGTATCAAATGAAAGGTGTTAATGAGTATTTTAAAAGGGAGTAATCCTTAGTTCCATAGGTGGACGCCGTTTCGAGATATCGCCATAAAGGTGGACCAGGGGTGACCCTAGAATTTCTTTGTACAATATGGGTATCAAAAGAAAGGTGTTAATGAGTATTTTAAAAGTGAGTAATCCTTAGTTCCATAGGTGGACGCCGTTTCGAGATATCGCCATAAAGGTGGACCAGGGGTGACCCTAGAATTTGTTTGTACAATATGGGCATCAAACGAAAGGTGTTAATGGGTATTTTAAAAGGGAGTGGGCCTTAGTTCTATAGGTGGACGCCGTTTCGAAATATCGCCATAAAGGTGGACCAGGGGTGACTCTAGAATGTGTTTGTACGATATGGGTATCAAATTAAAGGTATTAATGAGGGTTTTAAAAGGGAGTGGGCCTTCATTCTATAGGTGTTCGCCTTTTCGAGATATCGCCATAAAGGTGGACCAGGGGTGACTTTAGAATATGTTTGTACGATATGGGTATCAAATGAAAGGTGTTAATGAGTATTTTAAAAGGGCGTGGGGTTTAGTTCTATAGGTGGCCGCCTTTTCGAGATATCGCCATAAAGGTGGACCAGGGGTGACTCTAGAATGAGTTTGTAGGATATGGGTATCAAATTAAAGGTATTAATGAGAGTTTTAAAAGGGAGTGGTGTGGAAGGCGTTTTCCAGAAATCGACCAAAATGTGGACCAGGGTGACCCAGAACATCATCTGTTGGATACCGCTAATTTATTTATATATGTAATACCTGCCAAGATTTTAAGGGTTTTATATTTCGCCCTGCAGAACTTTTCATTTTCTTCTACTTAATATGGTAGGTGTTACAACCATTTTATAAAGTTTTTCTCTAAAGTTATATTTCGCGTCAATAAAACAATCCAATTACCTTACCATGTTTCATCCCTTTTTTCGTATTTGGTATAGAATTATGGCATTTTTTCATTTTTCGTAATTTTCGATATCGAAAAAGTGGGCGTGGTCATAGTCGGATTTCGTTCGTTTTTCATACCAAGATAAAGTGAGTTCAAGTAAGCACGTGAACTAAGTTCATTAAAGATATGTCGATTTTTGCTCAAGTTATCGTGTTAACGGCCATGCGGAAGGACAGACGGACGACTGTGTATAAAAACTGGGCGTGGCATCAACCGATTTCGCCCATTTTCACAGAAAACAGTTAACGTCATAAAATCTATGCCCCTACCAAATTTCAAAAGGATTGGTTAATTTTTGTTCGACTTATGGCGTTAAAAGTATCCTAGACAAATTAAATGAAAAAGGGCGGAGCCACGCCCATTTTGAAATTTTCTTTTATTTTTGTATTTTGTTGCACCATATCATTACTGGAGTTGAATGTTGACATAATTTACTTATATACTGTAAAGATATTAAATTTTTGTTAAAATTTGACTTTGAAAAAAATTTTTTTTAAAAGTGGGCGTGGTCCTTCTCCGATTTTGCTAATTTTTATTAAGCGTACATATAGTAATAGGTGTGACGTTCCTGCCAAATTTCATCATGATATCTTCAACGACTGCCAAATTACAGCTTGCAGAACTTCTAAATTACCTTCTTTTAAAAGTGGGCGGTGCCACGCCCATTGTCCAAAATTTACTAATTTTATATTCTGCGTCATATGTTCAACTCATCTACCAAGTTTCGTCGCTTTAGCTGTCTTTTGTAATGAATTATCGCACTTTTTCGGTTTTTCGAAATTTTCGATATCGAAAAAGTGGGCGTGGTTATAGTCCGATATCGTTCATTTAAATAGCGATCTGAGATGAGTGCTCAGGAACCTACATACCAAATTTCATCAAGATACCTCAAAATTTACTCAAGTTATCGTGTTAACGGGACGGACGGACGGACGGACATGGCTCAATCAAATTTTTTTTTCGATCCTGATTATTTTGATATATGGAAGTCTATATCTATCTCGATTCCTTTATATATGTACAACCAACCGTTATCCAATCAAACTTAATATACTCTGTGAGCTCTGCTCAACTGAGTATAAAAAGAGGGAACTAGAGATTTTGTCCCGGACACCCTAATACCTCCAAGGACACGATATCCCCACCGCGACCCAAATGGTGGAGCAAAAAAAGAAATTATGCAAAAAAGAAAAAAAATGAGATACAAAGAAGATATTGCAATAAAAACAATCTGTTTGTATTTGCAGATCCAAATAAGAAAAAAGTAAATATAAAATCAACAGCCGGTAATAGGTCCAAATTCACCCAAAACCCAAATAAAGAAAATATATAAATAATGGATATTAAATAATAGATATAAAAATTAAAATATATGTATATAAAAATTCAATCCAATTATTAAGTAATATGTTTATGTGTATGTATGTGTATGGTAATTCAAGTAATTTGTGGGTTTATGCGTATGGGGAGAAAAAACTAACACGTGAATATCAAAAAAAAATATTTTTTTTAAGTACATATATAAATTAAATTATTTAAAGCTGAAGTTAAATTCAGGGGCTATGAGCGTGTGTATGTGTGTGAGAATTCAAACAATGTGTGTTTGAGTGTAAATATATTATGTATATGATAATCGAAACAATAGAAACTTAAGACTTACAAAAGTGAGAATTCAAATTATATGTTGGCTTGTGTGTGTATGAGTGGCAAGAAAAACTTTTTAATTTTATGCCTTAAATGTCTAGCATCCAACCCAAAAAATATGGCCCAAAACCACAAAAACAAATAACTCAGATATCAAAAATTAAATGCAAATAATATTTTGATACCTAGTGATCTAAGTTTAATAACTGAAAACAAAATTAAACTAAAACTAAAACCAATCTCTAACACTATGTTTATGTGTGTGAAACTAGTTAGATGTAGACGTTGTATGAGTTGATAACAGGAAAAGTCCATAAAAAAAATTTAAAATATTGAGATTGCACAGGTAAATGAAATAGCGTAGTCTGTATGGATGAATACATCCAAGTAAACCAATAAAAAAAATAATGGACAAAAATATTAAAATTACTTGAAACCAAAATTCAAACCTTATTTTGTGGTTGTCTTACCCTAAGTATGTATGTTCGTGGTGATCGAAACCATTAAAGGCAACTATGAAACAAACTAAGAAAATTATTAAGTGTGGTTCAAAACCCACAAATAAAAGCAACGCAAATGTTAAGTCTCTAGAACGATAACCGAAATATGCATCAAATGCAATTAACATCCAAACAAAAAAAGTTTTTTAATTTTCGAAAGAAACGTAAATCAAAAAAGATGTTTGGAAATAATCCTACTAAGAAATAATCAGTAAAAAATATGTTAATAACCTCGAAACTTCAAAAAATATAAAATTTTGAATTTGAAATAAAAAGTTAACAAATGAAATTTAATGTATTTGTATTGGTGCCTGTGGTGTTGCCTTGGCGAGTTTCAGCGAAGGTGGTTAGTCCGTCTCCTGAGCCCCAATCGGCGTTGCCATTATGACTGTGCTGTCCTGTCAAAAGACGGAAATAAGGATTGGGTTTGCAATGGTTAAAAGAATTTAAGAAAAAAAAATTGGAAACCTAAGGAAGGAAAGGTTGAAAAAAATTAAGAAATTCAAAAACAACAAATACGAAATAATTAATTAAAATAAAAGTGGGGAAAGTTAAAATAAGAGATAATTAATTAATGTGGAAATGAAAATTGATCGGGCTATTAAAGCTGAGAGATACTAAAGCTAAAGAAACGAAAGAAAATTTTGGAAAACTAAAAAGAATAAAGCGGATTAATGTAGATAAAAAAAAATTAACTACAAATTTAAAAATGACTAAAAAAAAATAAAATAACTAAATGGCAAGACAAAAAACTAAAAAGATTATCGGGCTACTAACGTTGGGCGCCATTGTTACTTGGCTGACTGTTTGGGTGGTGAGGAGCGGTGGCAAAGAAGGTATGCTTGCGGGGCCAAGCTAGCTCGTCGTCTTGGGCGGGTATTGCACTACCGACCTCACCCGCAGCACACATGAACAAAAAAGGTTCATACCTGCCATATGTATTGGAAACGAAAAAGCTGAAAAAGATGTCAATATACGTGAGGCATATAGTTATAATGGGAATGCTTAAGGGGCAGAAAAAGCTGGAGGCCTGTCCTGTCAGTTGGAGTCTACCCTCCCTCTTCAGCGCAACTTGCGCTGAACCATGGGCGCTGTGCTGACTCCTACTTCCTTACAGCGCCCCCAATCCTGACACTGGTCCGTGCCCTGTCACTCAGTCATTTTCCCTAAGCACTCACCTTCACTTCACCTTATCGCGCAGCTCCCACACCGAATGCTAAAGCCTAGCCTTGCATAATTGCAGAACACCTAGATTTTCATCCATACATTCTTAAAAGTTATTAACAATTTGAATATTTCATGAATCTCTACGCAGCTATGTATAAAAAAATCAATGATTCAAACGAAGTAATGAAAATATGAAAATGAACTATGATCCAAAAGACATTAATTAAACTAGGTTTAATTTTTCTGATTGCACCCTAATACTAATGTCCCTAAGAAGATATCAATTGGCTTAGAAAAAAAAATTTTACAAAGAATTAAAAAAAATCTTAGTCTAGGTTAACTTATAACTAGAAATATTTCAAGTTTCACTTCAAATCGAAATTAGATAGAAAGGCGGAAACTAATCCTATAATTGCCGAAAAGTATAAATCTCAAATTTTTAAATTGGTTTCGACCCACCCTAATATACTGATGCTACTAGGTGCTAAATCCAAAATCCTTGAGATACAGACATTGTGGCATTGCCACAATACAAGGTATTTGTATTTATGTAAATGCCAGAATGAGTCTAGCTTGTAATGCACAACCAAATGAATTCCACTTTCGACCACACGCAAATAACTCATAGCGGCATAGTACGCATAGTCATAGCGGCATAGATAAGTTATATTGAACCCAGCGGGGAGCCGTATCCGTTTACAGTTGTTTAACCGTATGCGTCGCACTGACCAGCTCACGTGTCGATCAGCATGACTGATCGACAGCGCCGGTTTGTCAGTGTGACTGCCCAAATATTATTACATAGTTAGGTAATAAGAATATTTTGCTGACTAGGTATATAGAAATAGAATGTAGTTATTCTTAGTGTGTAAGTATTGTATGTAAATATTGTAATAGTATTGTAAGTCATTTTACTATAAAAGAGAAAGTATTCTGAATAAAGAACAATCAGATTTCTGCGCTGAACATAAGCGCTCATGCAAATTACTTTATTTTATGTTCTTCAAACATATTATATGGCGATCCTGCCAGACTAGATTTAAAATTGGCAAAACCTGCTAAAAATCTAGCTGGGGTGACCCTGCAAAATTTAAACAAAAAGTAAATTCATTAAATTCTGCCAATAAGGCAAAAGGAACAAATTTCCTTTTTAAGAAATGTTGATTTCCACGCTCAAAAAGTCGAGCGAAGGATCATACTTGCAGACAAGGCCAGCAAAAGGACAACACGAAAAAATTATACAGCTTAAATTAACAGAGGAAGGAGCGCGCAGGCGAAGTGGAATATACACCCCAGGATACCCAACATTAGGCGTGAATAGCACGTGAAATGAAATATATACCACAGGATCCTAGCATTAGCATTGGACGTGAATAACAAGCTGGAGAAGCAACAATTAAATAAAAATGTTTTAGAATAAGTACGTAAATTTTTAGAATCAATTGAGCGGCCCCAGGGACGCTAAGCTATAAGCAAAAACTTCGTTTTTGCTTAGGGAATTTTTTAAATATGGTAGATGAACAATTTTTTTTACAAAAGTTTGATGTCAGCTTTGAAAATGACACAAACTAAACTGAAAAATAGGGAAAAAATTGAAGCCTAATGTGGCGTAGAAAAAAAATGATAATACATAAAATTTAATCTTAGACAATACATTAAAAAAATTATATAAATTTTCAATTTTAAGAAAACTAGAAATGTTAAAAATATTAACTTTAGAAAATTTTTATAAGAAAATCTAAATTTTAAAAGTAAATTTTAAACAGTAATTTCTATAATATTATTAAATAAGGAAACTAAAAGTAACGAAAACCCAGATAAATGGTTAGCTATCTTTGCATGCGTAATTACATTTTGATTGTCACACTTGCAATTTTAATAAAAAACTAAATAAAACGTAAATTGGGACAATCAAATAATATACAACAACGCATTTAAATATATGCCAAGAAATGAATAAATGGCAAGAAAATTTATGACAAATTATCAGAAGAAACAATTAAAGCGGAAAATACATATAAATGCATAAATAAAAACGTCACGGTAAAAAACAGAAAACCATAGTAAAATATTTAAACGCGATCGTAGAAGCCTAAATAATATAGGACAGGTAATCAATACAGTAAATAATATACTCACTAAGAACACCAAACAGAAGCTTACCAATTCTTTTCCCACGTACGCGACAAATTAGTATCCTCTTTAGCAAGATACAACATAGAAATACCTATACCAATACAGTAGAGGAAAATCTCCAAGTTGATTTTAGCACAGTTCTAACCGAACTTTCCTGAAACCGCATCCATCACCAGCATTGAGTCACACTTCATCAGTCGAAGAACATAAACCACTTAGATCTCCACTTATTAATATCACAATGGCACAATACAGTAGTAGAATTCATCCAAAACTGCCTCATCAGTGCTACCAGAGTTGATGGCAAGCCTGAAAATTTGCACAGTTTCTTAGATGTCCTTGTTATCCTCGACCAAATCAGGGTAATCATCATCAAGCAAAAGGCACGCAAAGAAATTTTATTAGCAACGAAATACAATGCACAATAAAATTAAAATGAGAACGGCAATAAAAGGCGAGTGAGTGGAGGTTTTGACAGCAAAAACTCCTAATATCCAACAGCGCAGCAAAACTGCAAACAGTATACAGCGGAAATAGAAAAGCTAACTAGGTCTGTGGAGGGAGCATATATCTGTGATGGCTTAAACCCAGATTAGCAACAGATATGCAACTTAAGTCAGCAGTCAAAGCGATGTGTAAGAACTGTTCCAACGAGAAAGTAAAAATGAATATCCAAGCAGGAACGTTCACAACAAGAACGATGCGAATTTCAAATTTACAAATAGCTGTACCGAAATAACGGTGCAGCTCAACATACAATTTTAAATATACGGCAAACAACATCAATACCGGAGTAATTTCCGTGAGGTTACCGAAATAACAACTATTGGAATTACGAGGTAGAAGATTTGGACCGCAACAGAGATATAATAAACAACCTTAGAGCAAACAATAATAATAGTAATAATTCCGACGAGGGTCACAAACCCAAAGCAATAACAGACCTTACAATCAAACTCGCAACGTGCGAAGTTTAACTCAGCAGGAAAACTAGGAAACTCCACTTCAAGATCAGTAAATAGAAAAATATATGTACTAAACCTATATTTAAATAGTTATATATCTACAAGAATATCATTAAACCACTCAATTTCAATTTTTAGTAGATACAGGAGCAGATATCTCAATTATTAAAAAGAATCAACTAGATAATCATGCAAAAATAAATACAACACAAATAATAAGAGTTAAAGGGCATTTATCAAGGTGTAACCACCACATTAGGCACAGTCCAAATCGGATTTAAAAGGCGACGACCTCTTAATTTACCATAAATTTTCACGTCGTAGAAGACGACTTTCCAATTTCCTGCGATGGAATAATTGGACTAGACTTTATAAAGAAGTATAACTGTATTTTAGACTATGGAAAAGCAGAAGATAAACTAATCCTAAGACCATATGATTTTCCACAAACAATAACCAATGCACCTAACAAATTGTTTGTCTGTCAATGCAATTACGATCCCTGCTAGATCTGAAGTCATTAGACAAGTAACAGTAAACACTGATAGTAAAAACATTTTTACACCCATCAAAAATTATCTGAATGCATTTTTATAGCAAACACAATCACAAATAAAGTTCAAACTTTTCAGAATTATTAACACCACACATAAAAACGCAACTATTCAAAAATTCAAAATTAATACTGAAAATTTAGATAACTACACATAATTAAAACAAGCACACACAAAAACTGAGTAATGACACAGAAAAATTAAAATGACTAACCAAAAACTGCCCAAAATTTGTCAATTCACAATTAACTTCATTATGTACAGAATTCATAGACATACTTGCACTAGAAACAGAACCATTTTCTCTAATATTTTTTACAAGCAAAACTACACATGAAAGACGACACACCAGTTTACATAAAAAACTATAGATTGCCCGAGGCACAAAAAGGGGAAATAAGCAAACAGGTTAATAAATTGATCGAAGATGATATTATAGAACCCTCAATATCAGAGTACAATAGTCCAATTTTACTGGTACCTAAAAAATCACTACCAGGCATCACAGAAAAAAAGATGGAGATTGTTAGTTGACTCAGACAAATAAACAAAAATTAGCAGCGGATAAATTCCCACTGCCAAGAATTGATGATATTTTAGACCAACTTGGAAGAGCAAAAATATATACATGCTTAGACCTTATGTCAGGCTTTCATCAAATAGAATTACACCCAGATTCTACAGATATAACCTCATTCTCAGCGGCAAATGGCACATATAGATTCAAAAGACTACCCGATGTATTAAAGTAGCACCAAACTCGTTCCAAAGAATGATGACATTGGCATTCGCAGGCCTCAAACCGTCTCAAGCATTTCTCTATATGTGGCTAAACGAGCGTGGCAACACCGGCACACTGGCAGGTGCAACCCTGCCGCCCACTTAACACACCACACACTAACACTAACACGTTCACACACATAAATTGTCACACCACACATATACACTCATATATAAACAAAATCACATTTGTATAATTTCATACGACTCGGTCGATTCGCGCCATCGCAGCTACAAGTTGTTAATAAATAATTGCTATACTTTCCTTAAAGTTGGAAATCCTTCTTCTTTTCATTTATTTTTCGCTACGATTGTTCGAAGGTGAGTGCAGTGGAGTGAATTAGTGCAGATAAAAGGGCTAAAGTATCTAATATATAACACAATATCAATCATATAACACAGTATCAATAATAACACATGCTGAAAAATTTTAAGAGATGTTTTCTCCACTTGTAGGAAATACAAATTAAAATTACACTCAGATAAATGTCTATTTTCGGCCAAGGGGTAACTTATTAAGACTTAAATGCACAAGCAAGGAATGCTACCCGACCCAAGCAAATTTGAAACAGTTCCAAAATTACCCAACACCAAAAACAACAGATGAAGTTAAAAGATTCGTACCGTTCTGCAATATTACAGAAGATTTGTACCGAATTTCGCAGAGTACTTCAAGAAAATTAACTAGACTTTGAAAAAGAATATTTCCTTTGACTGACAGATGAACTATCAAAAACTTTTGTCTACTTAAAGGAAGCATTAATTAGCCCAAAACTTTTGCAATACCCAGACTTCAAAAAATAGATCTGCATAACAACAGACGCTAGTGGGTATGATTGTGGAGCAGTCCTTAGACAAGAACACGATGCCAAACAGTTACCAATTGCTTACGCTTCTAGATCCTTCACAAAGGTGAAACTAACAAAGCTACAATAGAAAAAAAATTAGCAGCAATCCATTGGGCCATAACCTCTTCAGACCATACACCTATGGCAGAAAATTCTAATTAAAACCGACCGTCGCCCTTTAGCATACCTTTTCTCGATGAAGAGCCCTTCATCTAAATTAACAAGAGTAAGACTCGATTAAGAGATATGATTTGAAGTGGAGTACATGGCCGGAAAGAAAACCATGTCGCGGACGCATTGCCTCGCATTAACATAACAATTTAAAAGAAAAGTCAGTGAAGCATGCAAAATATTGAAAGTCACACTAGTCAGCAGCTACAAGTATCAAAATAATGTTTAAAATTGAAGAAAGTCACCAGAGAACCCAAAATATATGAAGTGCTAAATAAATTTGGAGTAAAACTAGTCTAGCTCGTTTCAATCCTTCGCAATTCTATTCAAAAAAGGAAAGAAAATTGTAGCGATTTTGATACAAGCAACCTAATTGTTGAGGATAAGATTGACTTACGACAATTCTTTAACAGGCTTGAAAAAGAAGGCGGCATTTAGGCTTGTACAACTACAGTTGTCCTTAGGGGACAAGTGTTTAAAAGAAATTATACTTACTTACTTACTTAATTGGCGCTTAACCGTCTAAACGGTTATGGCCGTCCAACAAGCGGGCCAGTCGCTCCTCGCTCCGCCAACCGTGCCAATTGGTCACACCAAGGAGTTTAAATCGTTTTCCCTTGGTCCTTCCAACGGAGTAGGGCCACCCTCTCTACTTCTGCTTCCATTATACTGCAGTAGGTAAATTTATTGAAATAGGAAACAAGGTTCTCAAAAAACTAACAATTGCACTAACCCTAGAGGTTATATACGTGACTATCCGGGAAAATTAAAGAAATTCTGCATAATATCATGACGGTCCTATTAGCGGTGGCCACCCAGAATAAATCGCATGACAGATAAGATCAGCAGAATATAACTGGCTAAACATGAAAAATGACGTAAGAAAATACGTAAAGAACTGCATCCACTGTCAGAAAAATAAAAACAAATAAGCATATACAAGAGCCAATGACATATACGGAGACACCTCCGAAGGCTTTTGATATTGCACAAATCGATACAGTAGGACCACTTCCGAAATTGATAAATGGAAACGATATGCTGTTACCATTATATGTGATCTAACCAAGTACTTGTAGCAATCCCAATTCTAAGCAAACACGCAGCAACAGTCGCTAAAGCCGTGTTTGAACACTTCATTTTGAGTTATGGACCTATGAAGACAATCTTAACGATATGGCACAGCGGGTACAAAAATAGTCTATTTGAAGAACTGTGTAAGCTGCTAAAAATTGAGCACAAAACCTCAACACGGTACCATCATCAACTATAGGCACCGTAGAACGCAGTCATAGGACATTCAATGAATTTGTACGCTCATACATATCCAGGGACAAAGATGATTGGATGAATACCTCAGGTATTTCGCATACTGTTACAATACTACACCATCAACCATACATAAATATTATTCTTTTGAGTTGATATTTGGAAAGAATCCCCAGAATTTCGAATTTCTTAAGGATAACAAATAAGTCCATTGTATAATCACGAAGCTTATGACAAAGAAGTAAAATATAGACTTCAAATAGCACAACAAAGAGCTGGAAAATTAGTCAAATAAGCTAAAGAAAAACAAAATCTAATTATGATAAAGTAGCTACAGTAAGGAAATAAAATAGGAGACCTAGTGTTAGTTAGAGAAGAAGCAGCTCATAGCTAGATAATATATATAAAGAAATTATAAAGTAAAAAGTATCGATAAAAATAATGATTATACGTTATACCTAATAGGATAGGAAATAGCGATAGTACAAACAAATAAAAGAAATAGTAATTCATAAAAATAGGCTTAACACTAGTATAGAACATTTGCTAGTACCAAAATAATTTGATCAAAACAATCGTACTATAAGCATTCCAATTTACTCACTAAACAAAAATCAACACGTACGAAAAATCAATACGTAAGAAAGAAAATATAAATAAACAAAAAAAATTATAAATACAAAACCATGTTGGCATTAATGACTGTTTCTTCATAATAAATTTGTAAACATAAACAGATTTTAAGTGGGTCGACACATTTAAAATTCTGATATGTAAAAACAAATGTCAATAACACTTGATGCAAAACATTATTCATAATCACAAGCATACAACCATACAAAATAAATACACAAAAAATAATAAAATGTAAATACGAAAGTCAGTACAACTCAAATTATATACGTTCCTCCCTCAAAATATATTAAAAATATACAAGCAAAAGAACAAAGAAAAAAAAAGGGTCAACACAAAATCACACAAGTCAAGGAAATGTAAACGGATATAAAAATAAGTAAACAAACTCTTCACTCTCTATATCAGTTACCGCAATACAATAAATTACAATAGAAAACTAAAAAGCAGTTAAAATTTTGTAAACTCTAAGTGGGTCATTAAGTCATTTTAACGATCACATACAATTTTTCTCAAGTGTATGTGACCCTTCTTAGGTGAATGGTGTGGCATTACCACAATGCAAGATATTTGTATTTATGTAAATGCCAGAATAAGTCTAGCTTGTAATACACAACCAAATTAATTTCACTTTCGTCCACACACAAATATCCGTTTACAGTTGTTTAACCCATATGCGTCACACTGACTAGCTCACGTATCAATCAGCATGCCTGGTCGACAGCGTCGGTTTTTCAGTGCGAATGACCAAATATTATTACATAGTTAGGTAATAAGAATATTCTGCAGACTAGGTATATATAATAGAATGTAGTTATTCTTAGTGTGTAGTATTGTATGTAAATGTTGTAATAGTATTGTAAGTAATTTTGACAATAAAGAGAAAGAATTCATGAATAAAGAACAACCTAGATTTCTGCGCGGAACATTAGCGCCAGCAAAATCTCTTTTGTTTTAATTTCAGTTAATATATTACACATTCAATGTCCATAGAGTCGGCAAGCAGAATCAAAAAAATACAACACAAAAAGGTAAAACCCTATTCCCTGACCTATCTCAGCAATCAAAACAATCCGATCAATTTTATACAAAGCAAAAGTAGGTCAGCAAAGTAAAAGGAAGAGTATGTAGGTGCAAATAGATGTTTGTGACGTTTTTATGTATGTACATATATTATTCTGATTTCTTTTGTCGTCGCCAATTCCTCTTCTAATTTTGCAAGACTAGGAATTGACTGGCAATATATGTACATGCTTTATACACGCATATATACTTCTCCAAATGTAGAATGTTGTCACTAACCGTGTTACTCACTCCGTTGGAGGCGCCTGCATGAAGTTGAGTCCGCGAGCTGTAAAGAGAAAAACACTCAAAGCATATATGCTCAATGCACACACATTTATCCGACACACTATTTTTTCTCAATACTTAGCCAGATCACTCGCTTGTGATCGTGGACATTGAGTTAGTTAGTTTAACAAAGTGTACATGACACGATCAAAATGCCTACTGATATGCACGTCCTAGCCGGATACATGGACGAATTCTTTGCTTTTTTTTCCGCAATGAGGGTGTGCCGAAGCCCCGAAATCCCAGGGGATTGGCAAAGCGAAAAAAAAATTGTAAGTGTCAAGCTTAAATTAATATTATTTAAATTAAAGCAAATTCAAATGACCCACATGGGTCCTTATACGAATGTATGGGTGGGAGTATGGTGAAATATGTATATGGTTATACTCCTTTTAGAACAGCCGGCAAACTCCAACAAATAAAGAACGTTATCCAGAAACGGACAACTTTCACCTATACATGTTCAACTTTCTTCTCGGCTTTCCCGTATTTTCGTTTATGCGTCCACGCAATCATACACTCACATGTTCACACATAAACGCTTATACAAACTAAGGGAACGTACCCAGGGGGTTTCTTTAGGTATTACACCTGGTTACAGAGGGTAGGGGAGGGATTGAGACTTTGTCACGTAATCAATAATCTCTAGAAATCTTGCAATTTTTCGAATAATATTTAAATTACGGCGCACAGGTGGTAATAGTGAAGCACATATGTTGTGATATCAGCTGACTTGGAGCTGACAGGTTTTGTACTTAATCAGTTTAAGTGTACTTACGGGCAGTTTATTTAAAGTAAAAGTGTTATTTTTCTAATATTTTTTGGAGTCTTTTTATTGTAAGAGTTAGCTCTTGTCTGCTCATTCCTTCGTAGATTTCTTATATATCAGAAACAATAGTTGCATCACTTGGAAACGTGCAGTTGTCAAGCAGATCGGCGAGAATTGGTGCTGTTGCAATGTCGTTGTACAATCGGCTGTACAATGCATTTATTAAATGTTACAAGGATTCCTTGTCGATGCAAACATTCAAAAAAAGAAAATGAATTTTGGGTACTTTGAAGAATAAAAATAAAAAAAATCCAAGGGAGCTGGAGCATCTTACACTGTTGAAAATCGAGGAGCTCCGTCAGATCGGTACTAAGAAAAGCGCTCGTCTCGTCAATTTTTTCGTAGAGGTAAATATTCGGACATTTAATACTGCATTGTCATATCACTTTCATTTCTGCAAAATAACAGATGAATTTGTTCTTTTTCTCGCATGTGTATCAGAAACAATAGTTGCGTCACTTGGAAACGTGCAGTTGTCAAGCAGATTTGGCGAGAATTGGTGCTGGTGCAATGTCGTTGTACAATCGGCTGTACAATGCATTTATTAAATGTTACAAGGATTCCTTGTCGATGCAAACAATTCAAAAAAGAAAAATGATTTGGGTTCCTTTGAAGAATAAAAATTAAAAAATCCAAGGGAGCTGGAGCATCTTACACTGTTGAAACCGAGGAGCTTCGTCAGATCGGTACTAAGAAAAGCGCTCGTCTCGTCAATTTTTTCGTAGAGGTGAATATTCTGATATTTAATACTGCACTGCCATATCACTTTCATTTCTGCAAAATAACAGATGAATTTGTTCTTTTTCTCGCATATGTAAACATTTTTTTTTGATCGCATGTGTAAACATTTTTTTTTGACTACACGAAAGATCCAGCCACGCAAAGTGATCCTAATATCCTTTCCATCACCTATGGTAATAATACAGTGAAAGAGTCTGTTTCTGTTATTCTTAAAGGTATCCAACTACTTCCTACTTTTTCTGCAACCTCTGTAAATCTTATATACATAAGCTCTTTCTGACTTTCAAATTTTATGGGTAGTGATAATACTAAATAATTTTTTTCTAGCTTGCAGTAAGAATGAATCTTCCGTTACCAATGTTTTGCTTTAATGTCGTCTTAATCTGTATCTACAAGAGCTCCGACACCCAAACAGGACGCTTTGAAATCTGAAATTTCAGCACTTACAGCCGAATTGAATGCCGCTGTAAAAAGCGAGATATAGGAATCGGTGAAGACGGGATTGAGAAGAAAATAAAAAAATTAAGGGATGATACTGATGTAAATACAAAAGAGTTAAAAAATTGTCCGTGCAGATAAATAAAAAATTAAAATAAATGTAAGGCGCAATAACCTCCGAAGAGATCTAAGGCCGAGCTTCTCTTCCAATTTGCGTCGTGCTCCTCTTAATTTTCCCTACAAATTGGCCGGACGGGACCTACATGTTTTATGCCGACTCCGAACGGCATCTGCAAGGCAGATGAGTTTTCGCTGAGAGCTTTTCATGGCAGAAAAACACTCTTAGCGCTTGCCAAACACTGCCGAGGGGCGACCCCGCTTAGAAAAATTTTCTTCTAATTAAAAAACCTTATTTCTAAAATTTTGATGTTACTTTGCAAGGGGTGCGCACCCAGGGCATACGGTGTGGCAGGCGAGCACGCTACCACGGTGGCCGCCGTGCAGATAGCATGCGAAAACTTTGGGCAAAACAAAAAGCTGTAATTTTGGGTTTAAAATCCGCTCATCCCAATGTGCAAACCTTATCTGTAAGGACTGAGCCAGGGCGCCCTTCACTTGAAGAAATTCAGTCAGGCCTTCTTCAAGTAATTTGCGATATAGCTACACATGGAAGCTCAGCTTCTGATCGACGCCGGTCAGAAGTATTGAGAACTTGTAAAACACTTAATGGGTTGCATGCACGGCTTGTTGAAGATGGATATTCTATCTCACGAACCTCTACATATCGTAGGCCAGTTCCTAATTATTCTGGGACCTTAGAAGGTAAACGTCATGTCACAACTGTGCCTGTAAAACTGTATCGAGCACAAACAGATGGACACCGAGATCACGCCGATCAACATTTTTGCAAGGCTACAGTCAACAGCCTCGAGGAAGTTGCATCTATACTTGGGCCTCAACAAGTAGTTTTTTATTTCTCAAGATGATAAGGCAAAAGTACCAATTGGAAAAACAGCTGCCAAAGTACAGGCTCCTGTTTTAGTGCATCTGAGTTATAAAGTGCGCCTCGATGATCATGATTTTGTTGTTGGAGAACGCCATCAACTGACTCCTTTGGTATATGCTGGTATCATAATCAAAGAAACTGCATGGGTAGAAAAGAAGCTGCTACATATTCTGGCCAACGTATATCGAAATTCCTAGTGGAAAACATAGCAGTTCAACAGCAACAACTCACGCCAAAGACCTTATAAATGGTTGACGCTAGAGGATTTTAAAAATCTGGCCGTAGGAAAGGATGGCAAAGTGAAGCCTGTAATGATTTTGTCGGTGGATGGGAGGATCGGTTGAAAATCCACGCTACAAAAAAGTAATATCTCATTATATATCGCACTTTAAATAGTACGATTTGGATGGCTTGTTCGTGTTTACAAATGCACCCGGCCGATCGGCTTATAACCGAGTCGAACGAAGAATGGCACCCTTGAGTCGTGAGTTAGCCACGGTAGTCCTTCCTTACCAACACTACGGGTCCCATCCTAATTCTCAAACGAAAAACGATCAGATAAAGAATTAGAATTAACAAACTTTCAGCATGCAGGTATATTTCAATGAAATAATGTAGTTTTCTCTGTCGCTAGAATATAAAAACTTAAACTTATGTTTAATTTTAATTTATTTTTAGGCGAAACATTAGCTAAATTTGGTCCGAGATGATAATTGCCGGTCACAACGCGACAGCAGAATATGTGCCTCCTAGAGAAGTTCTTCCGGAAACGGAGCAAGTTTCTGACATCTGGTATGGAAATCACGTTCGTGAAAGTCAATACTTACTTCAAATAACAAAGTGCGCCGATGACTCCTGCTGCACTCCTCGCCGCAGTTCACTTATATATATTTTATACCAAAGGTTTTTTCCGGTACCTTTTCCGATGTCACAAAGCCCTTTCCGTATACCAAATCCAGATAAAGTCGAATCGGAATTTTTCCGTCATTGCTTGTGCGACAATATATAAATCTACGCCCGGATCTATTCACAGGGTAAAGAAATACCCTACGATACATAATGTCCATCTATTAAGTCGACATTGTTGGAAGGACGTGTCCAATATGTGGAATTTATTTCGCGTCAAAAATTTCCATGAAAATCATTACAAAAATGCACGTAATTTAGTGGACGACGTGTCTCGCATGCGACCTCTGCAGGTCCTCTCCAGGAGACCAAAGAGATCGTATGTATCGTGGAGCAAAGCGCGGAGTGGATAGACATCGAGGCTGTCGACGAGGAAAAAATAATCACGTCTCAGGAGACCCCTGATGCTACTGCTCCCATAATCTACGATGTATCCCAGTGGCTCATGCTGGAAGCGTTTTCGTTAAAGTTGAATTAGATGAAAAGAAAAAGACTTTCTAAATTAAGTTGTTCTCGAATATGCTTCGCGTAACGCGGCGGTGCTGAATTAATAAAAACAAATATAAATCAAATACAATTTTTTTTAAGTTATCAAAAATAATTTAAAATCATACTTATGAACTACTACGTGAAAACTAAAGGGGGAGGGGGGTTCTTAACCCTTAATTACATACAATTAAAAAAATACCGTGAACCGCTATCCTGAGTCCTCAGGACTCACATTCTATATATAAAAAAAACACCAAAGTTATTAATTTTGTTATTTAGTTTTATTGAATTGACGAGTAGAAATTTAAGTTCTTATAACATAACGTAATGCATAAAAGTCATTAATCTCAACATAAATTCCTCTTTGCGCTTATTTTCTGAGTGCGTAAAAAATTTAAAGAATTAAATAATTCAGATTGAACGAAATAAATTATAAAAGTAACGCCAGAAAACTAGGGGTTTATATATTTTACTTAAACATGACATATTTGTTAAGAAATAGACCTAAGAAGTTTTAGTCTCCATACCAAATAAAAAATCGTGCAACGGGTGAAGTCATTCATGAAGCACATGTCCTACAAATTTTTTAGCACATGTTAGACAAATTGTTTGTTTACAAGCAAAACAGCGGTACGCAGTTTTAGTTCTTTTTTTATAATCACAAGTATAACAATATTTCCTTTGATCCCCCCCCTAATTTATCACTTTCCGATGAACTTATTTCCTGCGGCCATATCAACTTTAATTATACGAGAAATTGCCACACGAATCTCGGCATAGAAGTGTTATATAAACGTGTTTTCAAATTCATTTCGTTTAAGTTTTCAGCAATTGCTTTTAAAAAATTTAGTCTCGTTATTTTTTGGCATTGGCCTGGTTATTATAATATATATTATACATAAGCATTTACACCCGCCATATCAAGTAAACGGTAAAATACTGCCTTCGGCCATCGTGGTGTACGACGGCTACATTAATAAACTGAACATTTTTCTTCCACTGAATCCACTGCTCCTTTTGTACTATTGTAGTAATGTATTATATCCGGTTTATATGATGTGTGATTCATTGCACGATCGTGATGCATGGATGAGTACAAAATCACTGCTCGGTTTTTCTTCGGAACGTAGGTAACTAATGTCACATCTTTGGTAAATCCAAAAGACGAAGAATTCACAGCCCGTCTTTTCTTTGGTAGAACTGCTTTGGTATTTCAGCCTTATTTTTTTTAAGCGTTCCACGGTAGTTAAACCCTTGGTTTTCCAACATGTAATTAAATCCATAGACGAATACCAGTTATCACAAGTGAAATTGCGGTTGGACCCAAAAATAGGTTCACACAAGCGCAAAACGGCTTGTGTTGGCACAGGTCGTCTCTGGTCTTCATCTGACAAACCTCTGCTATCCGAACCCTTTCCCGGTATAAAGATAAAGATTGTATATATAAAAACGATTCTGAATCCACCCATCATCTGCATTTTATACTCAGTAGAGCAGAGCTCACAGAGTATATTAACTTTGATTGGATAACGGTTGGTTGTACAGGTATAAAGGAATAGAGATAGATATAGACTTCCATATATCAAATCATCAGGATCGAAAAAAAATTTGATTGAGCCATGTCCGTCCGTCTGTCCGTCCGTTAACACGATAACTTGAGTAAATTTTATGTATCTTGATGAAATTTGGTATGTAGGTTCCTGGGCACTCATCTCAGCTCGCTATTTAAAATGAACGATATCGGACAATAACCACGCCCACTTTTTCGATATCGAAAATTTCGAAAAATCGAAAAAGTGCGATAATTCCTTACCAAATACGGATAAAGCGATAAAACTTGGTAGGTGAGTTGAACTTATGACGCAGAATAGAAAATTAGTAAAATTTGGACAATTGGCGTGGCACCGCCCACTTTAAAGAAGGTAATTTAAAGTTTTGCAAGCTGTAATGTGGCAGTCATTGAAGATATCATGATGAAATTTGGCAGGAACGTTACTCCTATTACTATATGTATGCTTAATAAAAATTAGCAAAATCGGAGAACGATCACGCCCACTTTTAAAAAAATTTTTTTTAAAGTCAAATTTTAACAAAAATTCAATATCTTTACAGTATATAAGTAAATTATGTCAACATTCAACTCCAGTAATGATATCGTGCAACAAAATGCAAAAATAAAAGAAAATTTCAAAATGGGCGTGGCTCCGCCCTTTTTCATTTAATTTGTCTAGGATACTTTTAATGCCATAAGTCGAACAAAATTTACCAATCCTTGTCAAATTTGGTAGGGGCTTAGATTCTGGGACGATAACTTATTTCTGTGAAAAAGGGTGAAATCGGTTGAAGCCACGCCCATTTTTATACACAGTCGACCGTCTGTCCTTCCGCTCGGCCGTTAACACGATAACTTGAGCAAAAATCGATATATCTTTACTAAACTCAGTTCACGTACTTATTTGAACTCACTTTGTATTGGTATAAAAAATGGCAGAAATCCGACTATGACCACGCCCACTTTTTCGATATCGAAAATTACCAAAAACGAAAAAAATGCCATAATTCTATACCAAATACGAAAAAAGGGATGAAACATGGTATTGGGATTGATTTAATGACGCAAAATATAACTTTAGAAAAAAACTTTGTAAAATGGGTGTGACACCTAAGTAGAATGAAATGAAAAAGTTCTGCAGGGCGAAATAAAAAACCCTTGAAATCTTGGCAGGAATACTGTTCGTGGTATTATATGTATAAATAAATTAGCGGTATGCAACAGATGATGTTCTGGGTCACCCTGGTCCACATTTGGTCGATATCTGGAAAACGCCTTCACATATACAACTACCACCCACTCCCTTTAAAAGCCTCATTAATACCTTTAATTTGATACCCATATCGTACAAACACATTCTAGAGTCACCCCTGGTCCACCTTTATGGCGATATATCGAAAACGCGTCCACCTATAGAACTAAGCCCCACGCCCTTTTGAAATACTCATTAACACCTTTCGTTTGATGCTAATACTGTACAAACGCATTCTAGAGTCACTCCTGGTCCACCTTTATGGCGATATCCCGAAAAGGCGTCCACCTATAGAACTACCACCACTCCCTTTTAAAACTCTCATTAATATCTTTAATTTTTAATATCTTTAATTTGATACCCATATTGTACAATCTCATTCTAGAGTCAGCCATTTTCCACCTTTACACCGATATCTCGAAAAGGCGACCACCTATACAACTACCACCACTCCCTTTTAAAACCCGCATTAATACCTTTAATTTGATACCCACATCGTACAAACACATTCTAGAGTCACCCCTGGTCCACCTTCATGGCGATATCTCGAAAAGGCGCCCACCTATAGAACTAAAACCCCACGCCGTTTTTAAATACTCATTAACACCTTTCGTTTGATACCCATATTGTACAAACGCATTATAGAGTCACCCCTGGTCCACCTTTATTGCGATATCTCGAAAAGGCGTCCACCTATAGAACTAAGGCCCACTCCCTGTTAAAATGTTCATTAACCCCTTTCATTTGATACCCATATCGTACAAACAAATTCTAGGGTCACCCCTGGTCCACCTTTATGGCGGTATCTCAAAACGGCGTCCACCTATGGAACTAAGGATCACTCCCTTTAAAATACTCATTATCACCTTTCATTGATACCCATATCGTACAAACAAATTCTAGAGTCAACCCTGATCCACCTTTATGGCGATATCCCTAAATGGCGTCCACCTATAGAACTATGGCCCAATCCCTCATAAAATATCTTTTAATACTTTCATTTGATACACATGTCATACAAACGCATTCCAGGGTTACCCTCGGTTCATTTTCCTACATGGTTATTTTCCCTTATGTTGTCACCATAGCTCTCAACTGAGTATGTAATGTTCGGTTACACCCGAACTTAACCTTCCTTACTTGTTAAGCTATATTTTCCTGGTTTGCTGGGCATCTACATCTTAAATTTTGATCGACCACGAAACTTAATCAACATTTCATCAACGGTAACATTTGGTCCGAGAGTTAATTTTCTTGGGAATTAGAAACAAATATCGATAAAATTTGTGTTACAGCACGTCCTGGATCATTGGGAAAGTTAATGTGTCTGTCTTCAAAATTATCGAATCTCAGCGCGATATGTAGTGCACAAAAGCGATTCTTGGATATGCTCGCTCTAATTATCTCTCTTCCTATACCATCGGTTGCAAATAAAAATAAAATACTTTCTCTGTTTGATTTAAAAACAGATGTATATATTAAAACTGCAATGAATGCCTTCATTTCTATCTGGTTTGTTTCTTTGAAGTCATGTTTTATACTTGGATGTTTAACCCATTACTAACAGAAACCTTAACATAGATGGATTTTGTTGAAATTTTGTCTATTGCTTATATTTAGCCAACTAAACTGATAGAACAAAAAAATTTTTTTGGGTGGGGTTGGGACAGACTGGGCTGTTACACATATTTGACGTTGGTCACTTCCATACGAATTGCAAAAATTAACATGAATTATATATACTTTTATTTATTTTGAAAATAAATAGCACTTTTATTCTTATAACATTTTAGGGAGCACAAAATTATTCATTTTATGTATAAAACACATGACTGTTGAATTTTATTTGAGTAAAGTTACATAAAAAGATAAACGGTTAAATAACAAGTACTTGGCTTACAAGTAAACAAAAAATTATCTATAATGTTTAGTTTATGGGTATAAAGTGATACTTTTGAATGCAATCAACGTACAATCCAACATTTTACACATTCAGTTGTAATGCTAGTTTTGTAATTAGAGCCTGACATCTTCGTCTCTTTCCTAGTGGAATTTTTGCTATGAAATGCGCCTGGCAGTCATATCGTGAATTTGTATATTCGGTATCAATTTTGGGTCGGCGGTAACCGCCGGTGGTTTTGCAACACTCGAGTTCTGCAATAATATCTGGCAGTGGATTGGCGAAATTGAAGTCGAGACATATTTCCACCACCTTTTGGATAAAGAATCCAAGCATTCTGCATAGAGACGTCAACAAGCCAAGTAAAAATTGATGACCCCCACTTTCTTACCCTGGCTGATATGCGATAAGTGGTTCTCCCCATTAATTCAGAAACACATTTTTTCAGAAAACGTTAGTCAGAAGTTTTTTTTCAGAAAGCAAAAATTCAGAAGTCCAAACTCAGAAACAAAAATTCAGAAATCAAAATTGCAGAAGTCAATTTTCAGAAGTCAAATTTCAGAAGTCAAATTTCAGAAGTCAAAATTCAGAAGTCAATATTCAGAAGTCAAAATTCAGAAAGTAATCAGACAGCAAAAAACCATAAAATTTTACGCAAAATTTAATGCTTTTTTGCTGTCTGATTACTTTCTGAATTTTGACTTCTGAATTTTTTTTCAGCCATCTGGTTGTTTTCCAAATTTTAAGTTATAAATATCTTTCTGCCTTCTGACTACTTAAATATTTGGTTTTTCAGTTTTGATATATTTTAAGTATAAACTACCAATCCATTTTTAATGTATGATCACTGACTTTATTTTTATACTCAGTTTAGCAGAGCTCACAGAGTATATTAACTTTGATTGCATAACGGTTGGTTGTACAGGTATAAAGGAATCGAGATAGATATAGACTTTCATATATCAAAATCATCAGTATCGAAACAAAATTCGATTGAGCCATGTCCGTCCGTCCGTCTGCCCGTTAACACGATAACTTGAGTAAATTTTGAGGTATCTTGATGAAATTTGGTATGGGGGTTCCTGGGCACTCATCTCAGATCGCTATTTAAAATGAACGATATTGGACAATAACCACGCCCACTTTTTCGATATCGAAAATTTCGAAAAAATCGAAAAAGTGCGATAATTCATTACCAAATACGCATTAATCGATGAAACTTGGTAGGTGAGTTGAGCTTATGACGCAGAATAGAAAGCTTGTAAAATTTTGGACAGTGGGCGTGGCACCGCCCACTTTTAAATGAAGGTAATTTAGAAGTTTTGCAAGCTGTAATTAGCAGTCATTGAAGATATCATGATGAAATTTGGCAGGAACGTTACTCTTATTACTTTATGTCTGCTTAATAAAAATTAGCAAAATCGGAGAACGACCATGCCCACTTTTAAAAATTTTTTTTTAAATTCAAATTTTAAAAGAAAAGTTAATATCTTTACAGAATTTAAGTAAATTATCCCAACATTCAACACCAGTAGTGATATGATGCAACAAAATACAAAAATAAAAGAAAATTTCAAAATGGGCGTGTCTAGGATACTTTTAATGCCATAAGTCGAACAAAAATTAACCAATCCTTGTGAAATTTGGTACAGGCTTAGCTCCTAGGACGATAACTGTTTTCTGTGAAAAAGGGCGAAATCGGTTGAAGCCACGCCCAGTTTTTATACACAGTCAACCGTCTGTCCTTCCGCTCGGCCGTTAACACGATAACTTGAGCAAAAAACGATATAACTTTACTAAACTCAGTTCACGTAATTATCTGAACCCACTTTGTATTGGTGTAAAAAATGGCCGAAATCCGACTATGACCACGCCCACTTTTTCATATCGAAAATTACGAAAAATGAAAAAAATGCCCTATTATATACCAAATACGAAAAAAGGAATGAAACATGGTAATTGTATTGGTCTATTGACGCAAAATATAACTTTAGAAAAAAACTTGGTAAAATGGGTGTGACACCTACCATATTAAGTAGAAGAATATGAAAAAGTTTTGCAGGGCGAAACCAAAAGCCCTTTGGAATCTTGGAAGGAATACTGTACGTGGTATTAAATATATAAATAAATTAGCGGTACCCGACAGATGATGTTCTGGATCACCCTGGTCCACATTTTGGTAGATATCTCGAAAACGCCTTCACATATACAACTAAGGGCCACTCCCTTTTAAAACCCTCATTAATACCTTTAGTTTGATACCCATATCGTACAAACACATTCTAGAGTCACCCCTGGTCCACGTTTATGGCGATATCTCGAGAAGGCGTCCACATATAGAACTAAGGCCCACTCCTTTTTAAAATACTCATTAACACCTTTCATTTGATACCCATATCGTACAAACAAATTCTAGAGTCACCCCTGGTCCACCTTCATGTCGATATCTCGAAAAGGCGTCCACCTATAGAACTAAAGCCCACTCCCTTTTAAAATACTCATTAACACCTTTCATTTGATACCCATATCGTATAAACAAATTCTAGAGTCACCCCTGGTCCACCTTTATGTCGATATCTCGAAAAGGCGTCTACCTATAGAACTAAGGCCCACGCCCTTTTAAAATACTCATTAACACCTTTCATTTGATACCCAAATCGTACAAACAAATTCTAGAGTCACCCCTGGTCCACCTTTATGGCGATATCTCCAAAAGGCGTCCACCTATAGAACTAAGGCCCACACCCTTTAAAATACTCATTAACACCTTTCATTTGATACCCATATCGTACACAAAAATTCTAGAGTCACCCCTGGCCCACCTTTATGGCGATATCTCGAAAGGGCATCCACCTATAGAACTAAGGCCCACTCCCTCTTAAAACACTCATTAACACCTTTCATTTGATACCCATATCGTACAAACACATTCTAGAGTCACCCCTGGTCCACGTTTATGGCGATATCTCGAAAAGGCGTCCACATATAGACCTAAGGCCCACTCCTTTTTAAAATACTCATTAACACCTTTCATTTGATACCCATATCGTACAAACAAATTCTAGAGTCACCCCTGGTCCACGTTTATGACGATATCTCGAAAAGACGTCCACCTATAGAACTTAGGCCCACTCCCTTTTAAAATACTCATTAACACCTTTCAGTTGATACCCATATCGTACAAAAAATTCTAGAGTCACTCCTGGCCCACCTTTATGGCAATATCTCGAAAAGGCATCCACGTATAGAACTAAAGTCCCACTCCCTTTTAAAATACTCATTAACACCTTTCACTTGATACCCATAACGTATAAACAAATTCTAGAGTCACCCTGGTCCACGTTTATGACGATATCTCGAAAAGACGTCCACCTATAGAACTTAGGCCCACTCCCTTTTAAAATACTCATTAACACCTTTCATTTGATACCCATATCGTACACAAAAATTCTAGAGTCACACCTGGCCCACCTTTATGGTGATATCTCGAAAGGGCATCCACCTATAGAACTAAGGCCCACTCCCTTTTAAAATACTCATTAACACCTTTCATTTGATACCCATATCGTACAAACAAATTCTAAAGTCACCCCTGGTCTACCTTTATGGAATATCTCGAAAGGCGTCCACATATAGAACTAAGACCTACGCCCTTTTAAAATACTCATTAACAACTTTCATTTGATACCCATATCGTACAAACAAATTCTAGTGTCACCCTGGTCCACCTTTATGGCGATATCTCGAAAAGGCGTCCACCTGTAGAACTAAGGCCCACACCCTCTTAAAATACTCATTAGCACCTTTCATTTGATACCCATATTGTACAACGCATTCTAGAGTCACCCCTGGTCCACGCTTATGGCGATATCCCGAAAAGGCGTCCACCCATAGAACAAAGGTCCTCTCCCTTTTAAAACACTTATTACACTTTTCGGTTGACACCCATATTGTACAAACGCGTTCTAGAGTCAACCCAGGCCCACTTTTAACACGATATTCCGAAACGCGTCCACCTATAGAACTTAGGCCCACTCCCTTTTAAAATACTCATTAACACCTTTCATTTGATACCCATATAGTACAAACAAATTCTAGAGTCACCCCTGGTCCACGTTTATGGCGATATCTCGAAAGGGCGTCCACATATAGAACTAAGGCCCACGCCCTCTTAAAATACTCATTAACACCTTTCATTTGATACTCATATCGTACAAACAAATTCTAGAGTCACCCCTGGTCCATCTTTATGGCGATATCTCGAAAAGGCGTACATCTATAGAACTTAGGCCCACGCTCTTTTAAAATACTCATTAATACCTTTATTTGATACCCATATCGTACAAAATAAAGTCTAGAGTCACCCCTGGTCCACCTTTATGACGATATCTCGAAAAGACGTCCACCTATAGAACTTAGGCCCACTCCCTTTTAAAATTATCATAACACATTTCATTTGATACCCATATCGTACAAACAAATTATCGAGTCAGGCCTGGTCCACCTTTATGCCGATATCCCTAAATGGTGTCCATCTATAGATCTATGGCCCACTTCCTCTTAAAATATCTCTTTAATACCTTCCATTTGATACACATGTCATACAAACACATTCCAGGGTTACCCTAGGTTCCTTTTACAACATGGTGATTCCCTTACTTTGTCTCCACCGCTCTCAACTGAGTATGTAATGTTCGGTTACATCCTTACTTGTTTATCATCACTTTTTCGTGTTATTGTAAATTTTCTTAGATGGATTTGAATATACATTCGATAGGTCGTATAATGAAACAGATTATTTTTTGCTGTAGAAAGTAGAACTTAATTCTAATTCACAAAATTGGAAGTTTTTTCACTTCGTGAATATGTTTTAGTAAAAAAAAGTGGATCGAATTGTGGTGCCAGATTAATTCGATATAACAACGTGGAACCAGGTGAAAATAATGACAACATGAAGATAACAGGCATACATTACATGCACCAGATGCTAGGAAATTGGAATGTTATCGATTGGCAAAAGACTTAAAACGAAAGGCTACTGAAGAGTGTCGTACCTCGAGAGATATTGTAGAACAGATTATATCAAATGCAATATAGCTGTTTGAACCGATTCTCCCTTCAGTCGATCAAATGATGCGCCACCGTCTGGCGAACACGTGCTCTAAATTTCGTTCCGAAAAATCCTAATAATCTCAAAGAACTCGTTCTTGAATATGAGTTTATCAAGCAATTTTTGCTATATGATAGTGGGCCAAATTATCAAGGCTAATCATTTTTTCCACAGAAGAAAATTTGAAAATTTTAGCAAGTTGCTCCTCGATTCATATGGACGGCACATTTTCTGTTGTTCCTCCACTTTTTTCCCCAATTATATACATTGCATGGCAAGTGTTTCGTTATATGTATATATTTGAATACAGTTCTCGATTCTATTGAAATTCTGTTATTTGCAGGAGGTTTAAATGGTTTAATAGTTCCCTTGGTATATGTACTAGCATGTAACAAAAACAGGAAACATATAATATCACAATGAAGACTTTATTAGAACAAAGAAACTCATTTTTAACCTAAATATGTGATGTTGGATTTCGAGAAGGCGGCAATTAATTCAGTAAAAAACTCGTTTCCCGAAGCATTGGTTCATAGATGTTTTTTCCACTTTTCCAAAAACATTTCGAGACATATCCAATCATTAGGGCTGCAAAAGAATTATACAAATTTTTTCAATTTTCGCGATGAATTTGAAATATTTTATTAGCACTTGCATTTGTTCCAGAGGAAATGGTGATCGATGCATTCGGATTGACATCTGAACTGGAATTTTATGTGGATAACGAAGGAATACAATTCCGAAATACAAAACTTATTAAATTATTTCGATTGCCACTTCCTGGAACACAGCAACGTCGGAAGAAGTCGTTTGGGTGAAGCCCAAAGAAATGGTTCTATCGAAGGGTGGCACAAGGCCATTCGAAGTGCATTTGGGACACACCCTAACATATTTAATTTCATAAATTAAATAAAAAACGAACGGGCAATAACAGAAACAAAACTAAAGCAATTTTCAGCTGGAGGTGAGCCATATCGAAAACGCAAGAAAAAATACAAAGACTTCGACCAGCGTTTGTTTAGTATTGTAAATTCATTTGAAAAAGATGAACGCGAAAATGATTTAATTAATTACATGCTTGCTACTACTTTTTTTTATACATAATGCCTTCCAAATAAATAAACGTTTCTGAATTTTGAGAAAATTTAATGTTTTTTCTGTATTCTGATTTCTTTCTGAATTTTGACTTCTGAATTTTGACTTCTGAAATTTGGCTTCTGAAATTTCACTTCTGAAATTTGACTTCTTAACTTTGACTTCTGAAACTTCACTTCTGAATAATAATTTCTGAAATTTGACTTCTGAGTTTAGACTTCAGAATTTTGTCTTTCTGTAAAGAGGGTTCTGACTAAAGTTTTCTGAAAAAGTGTGTTTCTGAATTTCTGTTTTCTGAATTTATGGGGGGCACCGCGATAAGTAGATACGTTTTGGAACATTCGATCTGTACCACCCATGAAGCTATTGTAACGACTAATTGCCAAAGGCCGTGGAACATCTATTTTTTATGGACCTCACGGGAGTCTCTTGGGACTGTCGATATAGGATAAATGCCATATACTGTAGACGCAATTGTTACAATAGAATTGTCATTCCATTTAGTGAAGTAAATATTCGCCTTCTCCAATTTCACACCGTCTGTCCACCCACGTTCAACTTTCATCTTGATAAGTTCCTTTTTGGATGGAAGAATACAAGGTTTCGGAATATAGTTCTCATTATACTGAAATATGTCCGCAAAATGAAGGTTGGTGTACGATTATCCATACTTATGTTGCTGTTACATATATGTAACGTTGGTCAGTAATGGGTTAAGACGCAGTTCTTCAAGTGTTTTTGTTCGTCCAAGTAAGTATTAAATTCCACATATCTGTATTAAAATTTTTTAGAAAAGCATCTACTGGGCTTAGGTTGTCCCTCATCGGCTGACAGTCCACACGTAAGAGATTGTGTGCAGCAACTCGAACATTTCGTGTCGGAGGGACCACTGACCATTTAAAGCTATTGTTATCATATAAATAATTATTATTTGCGTCTTCCTCCTCTTCATCTTCACCACCATCTTCGCTATCACTATTGGAATACTCTGCGGTAGTATCGTGGTCAGTTGGAATGAAGTCAGCATCATCATTGTCCGAAAATATTTCAGATATACAATCTCGAGAAGTTCCTGCACAGTCAAACTTTTCTTCGTCGAAATCGTTTCCATTTTCATCCTCTTCGAGCTATTTTGATTTTATTGTTACAGCATTCCTACTTATAGCGTTCACACTTTCACATTTTCTAAGTTTGGCAGACATATTGAAACAATACTATTAGAAAACACAAACAACTTTGATAAAATTTTGTCACGTAAAACACTACCATGAGACCACGGGACTCGCACTTACCTATATTTCAGATTTCCAACACTAACGTGCTAAAGTATTTTCTCTCGTGCGTTCTTCACTCGATTACGCGAAGGTATACGAACGCGTAGGGAGTACGAAAGCAAAATCAATTATTTATTTAGTTTGATTTCAATGCTTGAACGGTGAGCACGTGTCACACGCATTCTTTTGTACTCTGTTTTAAGCGCGCGTGCAACACTTCCTTACTGTTGGACCATCGAAATCAAACTAAAAGAGCTGTCGTTGATTTTGACGAAGTAGCCGTGTGCTCTCGCTTATCGTATACATATATGGTCGCTTAGCAGGTGCTAAGCTCACGCCCACCCCGGGTTATGAGGCATTGAAATTTTTAGTGAGTCCCAGGGACTCAGGGTATGTGAATAAGGGTTAAAATATACTACCGGGGCTCACCAAGGGGGGGCGAGGGGGATAAAAAGTTGTAGAAAATGGGTCACGTAGTTTGGGTACGTTCCCTAACATTAACATGCTTAACAAAACAACACAAACACATAGATACATAGCATTCGTGCCTTGACCGCTCCCACTGATTAATTCACACACTCATACATTCATCCACTTAAACGCTTACACAAACTAACACCTACACAGATACAGATATTTAGTTCGTGTCTTGGCTGTGCTACGTCATCAGCAACATCGTATCTACTCCAGACACAATGTTGCCATTTTGCTGTAGCAACCGACGTTGCAACATTGCGGTCAACACACGAATCTGGACACATCACACGTAATCACAGATACATCCTGCCATTCACTCGAACCAGTGCTTATGATGAAATGCTGTCGTTACACAGCAGATCCATCGAACTGAGTATTCAACTTTTGCATAGTGCCGGCAACCTTTCGCGGCAATACCGTTGGTGAGTATACCTCGCAAATCGACGATAATAGTGATCCTTGGACATTGCTTGGACTAGAGCTTGGTCGGAAATTAAAGCTATTGCTCACATTCAAAGAGGACATCATTCAGGTTATGTTTTGTTCTAGAATTTCGTGATATCTGGTATAGTCAACTTCGTTAACTCTAGTGGTGTTTCCAGAAATATTAGATCTACCTCTTCTCCTGCCATTCGCTTGCGGGCGAACAACGGATTTTGATGCGGTTTTTTTAATAGATAGAAGGATTAAGAGGAAGGTTTATATGTATAATAACATCCATTGGAGAATATACTTGGAGAAATACTTTTATTTTTGAAGTTTCTAATATGATGTATATATAAAAAAGAAAGTTGTGTTAGTTGCACTATTTATAACTCAAGAACGGATGAACCGATTTGGCTGAAAATAGGTGTGTAGGTAGCTTAGATCCAGGAGACGGACATAGGATACTTTTTATCCCATTCTGGCTAAGGTCTTGAGATCAAAACATGGACCTAGGTAATCCTGGGATGTGTTTGTACAATATGGGTAGCAAATTGAAGCTGTTTATGAGTATGATACGGGGTATTTTTCGTATAGGCCAAAACGTGATATAGGCCAAAAGGTGGACCCGGATACCCCTAAAATGTGTGTGTAATATGGATATCAAATGAAAGCTGTTGCTGAGAGCTTTAAATTAATTTTCATTGTGATATTCGATTTAGTCGCATCAACCTGGCAAAAATTATAAATATGTATGCGAAGCCTAAATAAATACATGAATTAATAATACCCACTTACCTATTTACATACGTACGATTTGCCTGAAATTTGGTATATAAATTTGCCTATATCAGGTTAGGTCCATGAGGACCTCACATAGACTGAATGAGTCCGTAGTGTTACCAGAAGTTCGTTTTAACGACCAAACTGAAAGACGCTATCAAAAACCAGGACCTATGTTATAAGATAACTCCGTCCTCTTGGCAAATACTAGAAGCTTTCTAGGACTTAAGCCACTTGCTGCTTCTAGATCTGACAGCTGTATCGCTCCTAGTAGCTGGAGTCTTGGCCTGGCAAGCGCAGGGCACGAACACAGAACGTGCTCCATCGTTTCTTCCTCCAGCCCGCACTTCCTACATCTGCTATCACTGACCAACCCTAATTTAAAGGCATGTGACGCCAGAAGGCAGTGTCCAGTCAGAATACCCGTCATGAGTCTACAGTCCTTCTTTTTAATGATAGAAACAACTTGGTTAGTCTAAGGTGGAAAGACCTACACATAACCTTCGACAATTTGCAGCCCCGCGCTTGAACCCACGCCTTTCCTGCTTGGTCGATCAAGTGCACCTCTCGCCTTCGCTTAATCTCGCCGCTTTTTCATTCCCATCTATTCGCATATGCCATGGGTACCAATATAGATTTATGCTTCTCCCTGTCCCAATTCTCTCCATGGACTGCTTACACTCTAACACGCATTTAGATGCTGTGCTATGCGAGATTATTGCCTTAATTGCTGCTTGACTGTCAATATAAAAGTTTACACGCTTGGAAAACGGTATAGTAATCCGGCAGCCTGTAGGATCTGTTTATTTCCGGATCAGCACAGTATAACGCAAACCCTACTCCTTCCACTACACATGTATCGCGTCGTCCGCCATTTGAGCATACTTGCGCCAACCGTCCACCTCTCTTGTAGCCTTAATATCGCCCTCGAAGCGCAGATAGGGTATCAGGTAATCTATTCGTCTTGTGATTGAAGACGCTATACTACTATGGCCGTATGGTCAGCGCTCAAGCTGCTCCGAGGCACCGAGCCTGGTTGCAGTTGTTAACGCTATGTTCTTTGCTTACTGTCTAGGATGATTCCTAGATATTTTGTGCAAGGTTTCTCCTCTAGGGTCACTTAGGCCTGATCCAATTTGGGACCTTGTACCTCTTTGTAAACAAGACCATATCCGTCTTCTCCGCGTTGACTTTCAACCCGACATTTGATGCCCAGGTATGAATATCGAGAAGCGCCCGATCCATCAGTGAGCTAATCGTTGGAAGGCAATTTCCATTTATGACAATTGCAACGTCATCCGCGTAAGCCATAAGTTTTACTGGTCCCTCATCGAATCGCCTGAGCAGTTGGTTGATGACCAGCGTCCACAGCAGAGGTGATAGTACCGCTCCCTGCGGCGTGCCCTTGTCCACTGATTTCGTGTCCTCGTACAATCCCCATTGTGATGTAATCTTCGTGCCATTTAACGTGCAGCCGATCCATCTCGTTAAGGCTGGATGTACTTTAATGTAATTAATACCATCCATAATCGCCCATTTAGAAACGTTATTGAAAGCCACGGCAATGTCTAAGAAGACTCCTAGAGCATATTCCTTATATTCCAGAGCTTTCTCTATGCTTATTACCACCATATGCAATGCGGTGTCTACCGACTTGCCTTTGGTGTACGCATGTTGTGTTGTGGAGAGCAGCTTTTCATCCACGTTAGACTTTATGTACACATCTATCAGCCTCTCAAAGGTTTTGAGCAGAAATGATGTTAAGCTAATGGGTCTATAGCCTTTGGGATACACGTAACCGATTTTTTCCGCCTTTGGGAGAAAGGCTACACGAGCAGTTCTCCAAGAGTGCGGTACAAGATTCAGTCTTATGCACCCATCGAATATTGTTTTAAGCCATTCCACGACCGCTCTACTTGAAGCTTGTAGCATGGCTGGGAATATGCCATATGGGCACGCGATTTAAACTTAGAAAATATCTTCACTGCCCATTCGATCTTGGTATCGGTCATGAAGCTCGGCACTACCCGCTCCGTGATCGAAGTTTGAGTGATGTCTGCTGGCTCTTCTAAACTATCTCTCGATGATAAATGTGTATCGAGAAGCACCTCAAGGGATTCCTCAATATTACGTGACCATTCCTGTTCTCTTTTTTTTATTAGTCCCTGGACTATGTTTCCCTTTGCTAGGACTTTTTTCAACCGTGCTGTTTCGCGGGAGCACTCTATGTCTGTACAGAAACTTTTCCATGAGATTCTCTTCGCCCTGGAAATTTCACGCTTGTAGATCCTCAGTAGATCCCTGTACTCGTCCCGACACGCTTCGCTTTCCGCGGTCTTTGCTAGCTTATACATTTCTTTCACCTGTCTTCTTAGAAGACTCAGCTCACTGCTCCACCATGGCGGCTTTGCCTTTCCTCTGAATCTTCTTAGAAAGCAAGCTTTGTTATACGTAGTAATAAGCGTCCTTGTTAGGAATTCATTAGACTCCTCCAGTTTCTCCACATTGGCAACCTCTTTGGGTTGTCCCAGTTTTGTTTCTACCTATTTCTGGAATTTAGTCCAGTTCGTTGACCTAGGGTTTCTAAAAGTTCCTCTCTTCTCTACCCTCTTTAGGGGGATGCTTAAGCTGATATACACAGGGTCGGGGAAGGATGTTCTATCAAGAACCATCCAATCATACCTTGATATATCACGTTCGGAGCTCAAAGTAATATTCAAAATATTGCTGGATGCTGGACCAATGTATGTAGGGACATTTCCCCTGTTGGCTATCTGCAAATTGGTTCGCAGGATGTAACAAAATAGAGATTCGCCTCTCTCGTTCGTATCTGCTCCTCCCCACGAATTTTGGTGCGCATTTGCATCCTCGCCTATGACCAACCGTCCTTTGCGCCCTCCGTCCTGTACTAGCCTCTTGCACTCCATCAGTGGAACCTCCGCAGCATGGGCCATGTAGCAGGATGCCAGGATAAATGCCTGCTTATTCCTTTGCTCAACGGCCACCAATATGAAGTCCTCAGTAGTGTAATTAGGCAGCATAAATGAATGCAGCTGTTTCTGTTAGAAATATTATTGATTCAACTCAACTATAATAATACTTTGATCTTGTCGAAACGATCATAGATCTTCATTGAGGTATTGAAAATTTCTACTTCAGAAATTTTCTATTTTACATCATTCAAATAAAAGTTTCATATTGTTCAAACTTAAATATTATCTTTCCTGAATATCTATATTGGAACTTAATTACTAATAGAGTTTATGGGCCTTTTCATATAGGATTAAGGACAATAGATTGGCGAATAGATAAATCAAACTTATTATCTGGAAATTTAATCAACGTTAAGAATGTCGGCTATCGCAAATATTAACAAATTATGTGGGGACAAAAGGAGGCGTGGCAGAATTTAGAAAAGCCTTACAAGGATAAAGGTCCTGGAAGGATGGTAAATTTCTTTAAACAATTGGTGAAATTTCAATTCACAGGGGATAAGAAGTATGCGACGCCAGTGAACGAATTTTGTTCGATTGTGGATAATTTAAAGGAAATTGATATAGAAGTCCCCGACAATATTTTAAATATCCTGTTGTTATGCAGTTTGCCGTAGGATATGGAAGCATTTGTTATAGCAATTGAAAGAAAGACGAGCTTCCTAAACTAGATCATCTAAAAATTTAAATTTTAGAAGAAGAGCAAAGACGTGGGGGTAAAAAGAATTTTGGAGACGGTGAACAAGTATTGGTTGCTAATGGTAATAATAAAAGGAAAAATTTTAAAAGCAAACAGGATAGGAAATGTTTTTCATGTGGCATGGTGGGCCATATTCGTGCCAATTGTCGTAATAGAAATAATAAAAATTTCGTTTTGAGTGCACATGGTTACAAAGATGAAGAACCAGGATGGATTCTCGATAGTGGTGCGTCATCACATATGTCAAATAATAGACAAATATTTGATTATTTCCAAGAATGCGAACAAAGAATAATTTTGGCATCTGGTGAAAGTATAATGGTAAAAGGTATTGGTAAGGTAAAGATTAAATTAGCAGACAAAGACATCTGTTTATCAAACGTAATTTTTGTACCTGAATTAAAATCGAATTTCTTATCAGTTAGTAAGATAATAGAGCGTGGTCATAGCGTAAATTTCTTTAAAACCTATGCAATAGCTGCAGATAAAAATAAGAATAAGATATTTGATGCTAACTTATCAAATGGAATTTTTGTTGCTAATTTTAGAAATGAAAACGTTGCTATGTTTAGAATTCAGATTTTGTGATTTGGCACAAACGTTTAGGGCATTTGAATGTAAATGATATGAAGGAAATGTCTGGAAAGCAATTGGTCAGGGGACAAACACTCAATATACTGAAGGATTTCAAGTGTATGACTTGCGCATTATGCAAGATAAGTTGTAAGCCACTTCAAGTATACAATAATGTAGTTAGCAAAGGAATTTTGGATTGGACCAATGCGTATTGCATCCCACGGTCAGTCATTATACTTCGTTACATACATTGATGACTTTTCTAGGTATATATCGATATATTTTGTGAAACGTAAGTCGGAAGTTCTGGATACATATAAAGATTTCAAGCGAAAGGCAGAATTGGAAACTGGGCGAAGAAATAAAACACTGCGTAGTGACAACGAAAAAGAATATTTCAATAAAGAATTTGATAATTTTCTACGTGAAAATGGTATAAAGCATCAATCAACTACCTGTTATACACCACAATAAAATGGTATAGGAGAAAGAAAGAGCAAACAGAACTTTATTGGAAATGGCTAGGTGCATGTTGGAGGAATCGAATTGCATTATTCATTTTTGCAGAAGTGGTAAATTCAACAACATCTATACGAAACAGGTCACCATCGAAAGTACTAATGGGAAAAAACACCATCTGAATGCTGGAATGGATATAAACCAGCGGTATCACATTTCAGAACATTTGGATGCGATGTTGTTGTTTTGGATAAACGTAAAAATAAAAATAAATTAAAAAAAAAGGTGAGAAAATGATTTTTGTTGGTTATTCAAATAGAAGTAAAGGATACAAGTTGTAAAATGAGGAAACAAAACAAATTGTAACTTCTAGAGATGTAAAATTTTTCGAAAACTCATTTGAAAGCAAGGCAACTATAAATAAGGAGAATGGTTGTGAAGACAGTATATCTAAATGTAATTATTGCGATATATTTACTTTTGAATTAGCAAAGAGAGATCCGACTAATTCAAGTAATGACGGTCATATCCAGTTAAATGATAATGTTTCTGTTGCAGGTGAACAAGTAGCAGATAGTTGCGAAAACGAAAATAATGCTTCCGTAGAATTCAGTGGAAAGAAAGGTAAAAATGTTATTGGAAGTAAATGGGTGTTTGTTACTAAGCTTAGAGCTAATGGTAGTATAGAGAAACTTAAAGCTCGTTTGGTAGCAAAACGGTGTAGCCAAAAGTATAATATTGATTATTTTGATACATATGCACCAGTAATTCGTCATTCTACTATAGGAATGTTACTATCGTTAGCGGTGCAATATAGTTTATTGATATATCACGTTGATATAATGTCTGCATATTTGAATGGACAATTAAATGAAGAAGTTTATATGAAACAACCCGAGAAAATCATTATTTCTACCCATATGTCCATACGCAGCGGAGAGAGAAACACACAAACACATGCATATATCTGAGATACTCCCAAAAGTAGGCAATCATTTGTGCAAGTAGCACTCACATATACACACGCATATGAGAAGTTAAGAACGTGCATCTGTAGTTAAAGCTGGTAATTTTATAGCTGGTAAACTAATAGTAGATTCTAGAAATAGAAACGCCTAGAAGTATGTGAACGACACAGCACAGAGTATAAAAGAGCGCAAGAGGAGCAATCAGTAATCAGTTTGATTTAAGCGCTTCTCAAGGCAGTCGGTTCTATGCACCGGAATTTCAGTGTAACCCCATTTAATTTGTTGCGTCCCTCCCACAAATTGTCGTCCTCCCAGCAGCTCCTTGCAGCGGCACTGCTCCATATTCTCTTTCTCCCGGAAGGTATTGAATCCAATCCGGGTCCGTCTGCTGCCCCGGTCCTCAGAAACGGTTTTGCTGCATCTGCCGGAAAATAATTTTTTTACGACGGTCATACCCTGTTCAGTGTGTCTCGTGTAAGGGATGGTTGCATCGGACAGGTTGTTCTGGGCTTGACCCCAAAACCCGACGTCCACGTAACTTTTATAAATCTTTTGTGGCTCCTTGCTGTTCACGCCCAAGGGCGTCCCGTAGTCTACGCCTAAGCGCCCCCCCCCCACTACCTGCCAGCAGCCCCGCTGCTCAGCAAGCTACAACAGGTACCCGCTGCTGCTCGCGCCCCACGGCGAAAACAACTCAAACAGCTGCTACCACTCATAACTACTATCTTCGTAGTAGAGGCGGTAGCAATGCTGAGCATCAGCCCCTGCCCCCGTCTTCTCCCCCTCTTTTTCGGCAGCAATCGTGTAGGTCAGGGAAACAGACTCTTAGTCCCTACCTCCGTTTGCACCGTTTGCCAACACAGAATATATATGTTTGCGACATCCGCCCAATGCAGCTCCTGCCTTGGGTGGTGCCACTTTCCTAGATGTTCTGGTCTCCGCGACGGCAACCCCCCGACGGGTTTCATCGCACCATGTTGCCAGGTCGCAAACCCAAATCATCCGGGTACCCCAATGCTTGCCCAAGGACGCCCAGTCCCAGGCCCACAACAGCAATTGCGTCCTAGCCTGAATTATTGATGTGCATACAAGTCACTGCTTAGTATTGGCTTAGAGATGATAGTATCCATTAAAATAAAAAAACAAAATGTAAAGCGCGATAACCTCCGAAGAGATCTAAGGCCGAGCTTCTCTTCCAATTTGCGTCGTACTCCTCTTGATTTTCCCTACAAATTGGCCGGACGGGACCTACATGTTTTATGCCGACTCCGAACGGCATCTGCAAGGCAGATGAGTTTTCACTGAGAGCTTTTCATGGCAGAAATACACCCGGAGCGCTTGCCAAACACTGCCGAGGGGCGACACCGCTTAGAAAAATTTTCTTCTAATTGAAAAAACCTTAGTGTTGCTAATATTCGTCACACTGCCCTCCACCTAAGTCTGATCGTCCCGATCAGACAAATCTCTCGATCTAAACGCTGCCAGCCTTTCCAAATGAACCACTTTCATTTTGGTTCGTGGTTTGCCAATGGTTTGTATGCGGTACTTTACATCGTTGATCGTGAACTTTGTATGGGCCTTCCCAATTACACTGCAATTTCGGGACAAACCTTTTTTTCGTTGAGGGTTGTATAACATCACCAAATCTCGTTCCTGAAAATCTTCCGAATTAATTGCTTTGTCGTATCTGGCTTTCATCTTGTCACTCATAATCTTTGCTCGTTGCCTTACAAGATCGTGTATCTCTCCCAGCTCTTCTTCCAAGACACCAGTGGATTTCTTGACATTTCTCTCCGCATCGGTATCTATCCCAAACTTCAAATCAGCTGGCAGTCTAAGGTCATCGCCAAAAATTACTTTTGCAGGGGTTTGGCCCGTTTGATAGTAGGAAATGGACCTGCGACATCCATAGCGATCCTTTCAGAGGGCGCACCTGTTTTATATTGCTTCATCTGGCCATGATTTCGGGTTTTGGGCCCTTTTGCTCTGCTGCAAACCTCACAGTTCGCAATCCACTCAGTGACCGACTGACGGCAACCAACCCAATTGAATCTATGTTTAATCTTCTCGAGCGTCTTCGTGATTCCAAGATGACCTCCGCTTGGACCATTATGCAGCTCACTGAGCAAGTCAGGAATCCTCTTCCTGGAAACAACTATCAATTTCTTCTTGCATTGACCATCCTCACTGTCCCATACTCGATGCAAGCAACCGGATATCAAGGTGTTAATGAGAATTTCAAAAGGGCGTGGGGCTTAGTCCTATAGGTGGACGCCTTTTCGATATAACGCCATAAAGGTGGACCAGGGGTGACTCTAGAATGTGTTTGTACGATATGGGTATCAAATTAAAGGTATTAATGAGGGTTTTACAAGGAAATGGTGGTAGTTATATAGGTGGTCGCCTTTTCGAGATATCGGCATAAAAGTGGACCAGGGGTGACTCTAGAATGCGTTTGTACAATATGGGTATCAAACGAAAGGTATTAGTGAGTATTTTAAAAGGGAGTGGGCCTTAGCTCTATAGGTGGACGCCTTCTCGAGATATAGCTATAAAGGTGGACCAGGGGTGACTCTAGAATATGTTTGTACGATATGGGTATCAAATTAAAGGTATTAATAAGGCTTTTAAAAGGGGAAATTTTCTTTTATTTTTGCATTTTGTGGCACCATATCATTACTGGGGTTGAATGTTGACATAATTTACTTATATACTGTAAAGATATTAAATTTTTTGTTAAAATTTGACTTAAAAAAATTTTTTTTTAAAGTGGGCGTGGTCGTTCTCCGATTTTGCTAATTTTTATTAAGCATACATATAGTAATAGGAGTAACGTTACTGCCAAATTTCATCATGTTATCTTCACCAACTGCCAAATTACAGCTTGCAAAACTTTTAAATGACCTTCTTTTAAAAGTGGGCGGTGCCACGCCCATTGTCCAAAATTTTACTAATTTTCTATTCTGCTTCATAAGTTCAACTCACCTACCAAGTTTCATCGCTTTATTCGTCTTTGGTAATGAATTATCGCATTTTTTCGGTTTTTCGAAATTTTCGACATCGAAAAAGTGGGCGTGGTTATAGTCCGATATTGTTCGTTTTAAATAGCTATCTGAGATGAGTGCTCAGGAACCTACATACCAAATTTCATCAAGATACCTCAAAGTTTACTCAAGTTATCGTGTTAACGATAACTTTTTTTTCGATCCTGATGATTTTGATATATGGAAGTCTATATCTATCTCGATTCCTATAATAAGCGACTGGGTCAACATAGCAAAGACGTTGAGAATAAGCGCATAGAAAAAAGCACTCTTGCTCACCATGCCATTACTTTTGGGCACAAATTTGATTTTGATAATGCCAAATTAATAGCAAGAGAAACAAACTGTCAAAAGAGAATGCTTGTGGAAGAAATACTTATAAAAGCAGACAGAGAAGTAAGAAATATTAGCGACATCTATGCGTGTATACTCAAATGAGAATGCACTAATCCATCAAGCATGAATTCGCCGATGATCAGCAAATGTCAAATATGTATACATATATACTTACATACAAAGTTTGAAATATAAATTATTTGTTTTGATTTGTCTATTGAAAATAGTAACTTTAAATTATAAAATAATTTCCGTATTCTTAATTAAGTGATAGAGTGATCATGTTTTATTCAAAAACACGTACATATAAAGCAAAACTTGACGAAGAAGAACGCAGAGATTTATAAGTTAGAAATGTGGGTCAATTGTATCTCTATATATATATATATGTGATTTTAATAAGTCTTTATAGAACTGCGAAACTAAATTAAGTTATTTTAATTTTTTTATAAATTGTACTAGGCTCTGAAGAAGACCACAATAAACGGTCGAAACGTCGGCAATTAAATAATAAAGGCGTTTTTCTAAGTATTTCGACTGAAATCCCGAATATAGACATTTATAAATAAAACCAAAACAAACGGTAGTATCAACATGAAGTGAATATAATTGCGGATTATGTGGATGACATATGGATTGCGTGCTCTTTAGAAGAATCAATGGAATGGATTTTTAACGAGTTGAATAAAGAATTGGATGCGGTAAATCGTGTGACAGTATCATATTTTGTAGGAATGGAAATAGATGGAGAGGAACGTGCAGATATTTTATTACATCAAAAGAAATATATACAAGACTTGCTAAAAAGGTTGATTTGCAAATCAGCATCAACACCGTTTGCAGGCGGAGTAGTTTTAGACAAGTGTTGCAAAGAGAATTGTTCTGATATGATTGATGTAAAGAAGAATCAGTCATTAATAGGAGGGTTAATGTATTTAGCCGTTATATCACGACTTGATATAACACACGTTATCAAAATTATCTCAATTCAATGCACATCCTCATAAAGATCATTTTATTGCAGCAAAACATGTTCTACGATATCTTGAGGCAACACACAATTTTACAATTAAATACAAAAAATCTGAAAATGCATTTTTATGTTTTACAGATGCAGATTGGGGTTCAAATCCAATTGATAGGAAGTCATATAGCGGATACGTAATATTTATGGCAAATGGTCCTGTGGCATGGGATGCAAAAAGACAAAATTCGATTTCTTTAAGTTCAATGGAAGCTGAGTACATTGCCATGTGCCAGGGTACAAGAAAGGTTATATTTATGAGAAATGCGTTGCGCGAAATCGGTTTGCAGAATTAATGTAACAAACCTACATTAATCAAATGTGATAATCAAGGTGCAGAATTTTTAGTCAAGAATCCAACAACTCATAAGCGAAGCAAACACATCGATATCAAATATCACTATATACGAGAAAAATTCGAGGCCAATGAGATTTCGATTGAATATGTACAAACAGCTGAAAATGTTGCAGATTTGTTTACAAAATGTTTTTACTTAGCGAAACATAAGAAATGTTGTAACATGTTAAATTAGATGTATACGCATATTTATACATATATTTGAGTTGAGTGGAAGTTTGTTAGAAATATTATTGATTTAACTCAACTATAATAATACTAAAATCTTGTCGAAATGATCATAGATCTTCATTGAGGTTCTGAAAATTCCTACTTCAGAAACTTTCTGTTTTACATCATTCAAATAAAAACTTCATACTGTTCAAACTTAAAAATTATCTGTCCTGAATATCTATATTGGAACTTAATTACTAATAGTTTCCTTACCATTACTACAGCTCTCACCGCCCTTCCATTTTCGCGTAGTAAACGCCAAATCCGTGCGCGCTAAGTCCAGAAACCTTTCCTCCCAATGAAAGCCATGGCTGCTGGATCAGCGGCACTTCAAACGAACCCTCCTCAAAGGTTAGGAGGAGTTCGCTCGGCGCCACTTTACTATGTTGGAGGTTTATTTGTAGACTCGCAGCACCATTGGGCTGTTTGTCCCCCTCCAGCACCTTCGTCGTGTCGTCGTCGTCCTCCCCTTGCCCTTTTAGTTTAGAGTATTCGAGACCCCCTTCAGCCTCTCGTAACTGTTGTGCCAGGTGTACTTCTGTGTGACTCGCTGCACCATTTGCCGTTGGTCCTCTTCTAACACCTTCATGGTGACGTCGGGTACCTCCACCTATCTTTTTTCTTTGGCTTTTGAGGTCCTTTTCGACTTCGCCAACTTCTAGCGCGTTAAGATTTTTATCCTCGGGACTTCTTTTCCTGAGTCGCATATAAATTTTGCCTGTACCAAGGGACATTTTTCCAAGCTGCGTGTACAATATATCCTCCGCCTGCTTGTTTATTTGGAAGATGTAGAACTGACCTTCCTCTGTAGGCCGAGATACAGTAAATACCTTCCGATCCTGTGTCGGTTAGCGTCAGGAAATGGTAACAATGCACCCGCTCGATGATAAATCTGACCTTGAATCTGTAATATGTATGCAATGTAATTTGATATTGGATCAGAATTCTTAAAAACATTGTAGAAACTGTTACATAGATCTACATAACAACTAGATATTCCACATGAAGTAATCACCTTAAATGTCGGCATAAAATTGTCTCTTATAATTTTTGTAGCACCCAAAGAAGTCATTTGAAATGATGAATTGTATTCTTGTATATGATACATAAAATGCTTCGACATTGGCGATCCTCCAAAAATCAATGAGTGCAATGGATCAGGTGGAGTTTCAAATGCCGGCAATTTCACTTTGCCATTAGCACAACACATGCCAGCCGTTTCACCCAGAAACTTAGCTGCTTCACAATGTGGACATATCGCACTCATTAATCCAATATATACATGCATACTGTGATCAATTTGTGGATCGTAATTAAAATCAGCACGATACATATTTTCTTGAACACGACGTCGTATTTGTCTTGGTCGTGCTGGATTTCTTTGCCGCTGTGGTTCTGCAGATCTATTTCGTGGATATCGTTCACGTCGTTATTCATTTTGTTGTGACAGGTCATCAATACTTTGCGCTCTTCTTTGAAAGATACTCTGTTAGCACTACGCGTACGTAGACCGATATTTTGACGTCTGGCCCGAAGCATTTTCTTCAAGTGAAAGGAAAAAAATTCACTAAAACTCCATGTTCAACGCCAGAAATTTAATTTAAGAAAAGCACACGTGCAAACAAAAAATGCGCGGCCGAAATACACGAACACGTATATGTCCAAAAGACAAAACGAAAATACAAACCGTGCAAAAAATTTTTGATGAAAAACACAATAAAACACGTGCGCACGATTAGATACAGTTGAAATCACTAGATGTATTCTGTAAAATAAACGAAGAAAGAACATTTGAAAAAATAAATTTGAAGACAAAAACATACATCATTGCCACAATTTTCTACTATGTTTTTGTTCAACGATACGACATACTTACAGAAGGAATTCCCAATGTATTATAAATATTGAAAATGAAGAAATACTCAATTATGAGTCAAAAACTACATAAATATTGAACATAAATATTGAACGTGTTGATTCTCCATAGTTCATAACAAAAAGACCTAATGTCAATATACACCGACAGTACGATGTGACAGATATGTTTGTGTTGTATCTCTTTCCATTGTAATTGAAAAATCCCTATTGCCAAAATGGCAGCCATGTTCATTGTTCATACTCTTGTCTAAGAAAACTCGATCAGATGCAGATGAATCAGTACAACACATCATAAATACATTTCTTCATTACTTTTTTTTAATTTTTTATTCTTAAGGCATCAGAGTAAAAAAGTTAGTAAGTGTGTAGGAACAACAATTTTCGGGACGCTATTGAATATATTCGTTGAACTCGAGGGATCCATGAGTTAGGTTACCAAATAGTTGTAGCGATATTGATTCGAAAACAAGTGGGAGAATGTTTCTAATGTTGACTTTATCCGTATTTCGAAGAAACATTGTATAAGTAAATCTTATGGCTATCAGATTTTGTAGTCGTAAATTTGCAAGTTGAATGGCAACATTGTATATTCGTTTTCCCAATAAGTGATTTATCGTCGTGAAAGAAGATTGAACAGGTTGCGCCGAACCGTTGTTTGTTGGGACAGTTGTGTAATGAAGAGATATTGTAAATTTTCGGTAAGGAAGCGACCATTTGAAAAGAACCAGTTGAAGTTTGCGGAATGTCGGGTTTTGATTTCGAGAAATCTAAAATATTGGCCGAAATAATGCATCAGCGCTTCGTCGTAAAAAATGCGATGAATTCGACACTCTTGAATTCTTGTTGCCAAAATCCCAGCCAAAAATGTATTTGCCGATGCGAAATGTATGACATCTTCATCAGAATGCAGTCGGTCAGCAATTTCCAAGATTATGTCAACTGTATTCATGGTTGTTTCTGAAGAAAAGCACCGCAATTGTATTACAATGTTATTTTTTTGACACAAAAAAATCACACTTAATAAATTTAGTGAGACATTACTCACCAAATTGAAGCACAACATATACCGGATTTACTTAAATTCAGTTCGTTTATTTTTTTTTCACAGTTCTTATGAGAAAAAAAACAAAATAAATGACTTCTTTTTCTCGTTTTTTTTTCACTTGAGAAATGCCGAGCGTCAAATTATAATTCTAGAAACGTCAATTCCATCGAATAATGCAAAATGGGAATAAGTACCACCTATTCCATTTAATGAAATAACGCAAATATGCAAATAAGCACCATCTCTGGTCTCTTGGTATGAAACGTAGCCGTAGCTTGGTGTGATATATCTCATGAACCGCTCGACCAAATTCAATCAAACTTTACAGAAACCATCTACATGATAGCTCAAATGCACCGTAGAAATTTGGTTGAGCCGGTCTCAAGTTATAAAGTAACACCAAAAATGTGCACTTATTTTTATATATATATAGAAGAAGACTAGCGGGACCCCGGTGTGCTTCACTACACCAATAGAAATATTGGAAAAGGAATAAAATATCATAGAATTTTTTAATCTTTATTTCAATTCTTAATCCAAAACATTTCGATACACTAAATTTTTCGTTTTTCCATCTGGGATATGAATAAACAAACAATTTGGAATGCCTACTATGGAACAGGCAACGTGCGAAAAGGACGGTTCCTCCAAATTCAAACCGTACACTCGAAGCGTTTGTCCTTGCGCCTTGTTGACTGACATAGCAAATGACAGGCGCACTGGAAATTGCAAACGCTTGAATTCAAATGGCATGTCTGTTGGTATCAGTGGGATTCGCGGTATAAGCACAATTTCACCTTTTGCTTTGGCGGTCAATATTGTTGCTTCCATTAAATTCGTCATCAACTTTTTTACATTCAGTCTTGTTCCATTACACAATTTTGGTGCATTTAAATTCCGTAATAAAATAACTGATGAGCCGACCTTCAAATTTAAACAATGCGGTGGCATATCAGACGGTTCCAATGAATTAAAAAATTCAAAAATTCAACTGGATAATTCACTGCGTCATCTTGATTCATTGCGCTAACCACTGACTTGTATGTTGTCATCACACCTGGAAATTTATTCAGAATGTGATGATTGATTTCATTGACATGTACATTTTTTGGTGCCAGTATTGCGCGACCGGATCGGACCACTATAGCATATATCCTCCATACACCGATTTTTCAGAAAAAGAGGATTTTTGTAATATCTTACTCAATTTAACAGATTGAAGCTTCAAACTTTACCATATACTTTCGTATATTGCACATATTATTGCCTGAAAAAATTGATGAGATCGGTCGTATATATAGTACATATCCCCCACAACCGATTGTTCAGATAAGAAACTTTGCGCAAATTCTGCCCCGTTTTAACAGCTAGAAGCTTCAAATTTCACCAAAGCTTACGTATATAGCATATATTGTTGTCTGAAAAATCATAGAGATCGGTGGTACATATATTATATACCCCATATAAACTGTATTTTTTTGCCCCTTTTTTACGGCTAGAAGCTTCAAAATTCATAACATTTCATCAAATAGTTACGTTTACGTCATATATTGTTGAAATACGTGATTCGTAGTCATAGTTTTTACACGCAGACCACAAAAAACCTGAAACTTTGCATCCTCACACAAAGTACCTACCTATTTTTATACTCAGTTGAGCAGAGCTCACAGAGTATATTAACTTTGATTGGATAACGGTTGGTTGTACAGGTATAAAGGAATCGAGATAGATATAGACTTCCATATATCAAAATCATCAGTATCGAAAAAAAATTTGATTGAGCCATGTCCGTCCGTCCGTCCCTCCGTCTGTCCGTTAACACGATAACTTGAGTAAATTTCGAGGTATCTTGATGAAACTTGGTATGTAGATTCCTGGGCACTCATCTCAGATCGCTATTTAAAATGAACGATATCGGACTATAACCACGCCCACTTTTTCGATATCGAAAATTTCGAAAAACCGAAAAAATGCGATAATTCATTGCCAAAGGCGGTTAAAGCGATGAAACTTGGTAGATGGGTTGACGTTATGACTCAGAATAGAAAATTAGTAAGATTTTGGACAATGGGCGTGGCACCGCCCACTTTTACAAGAAGGTAATTTAAAAGTTTTGCAAGCTGTAATTTGACAGTCGTTGAAGATATCATGATTAAATTTGGCAGGAACGTTACTACTGTTACTATATATGTGCTAAATAAAAATTAGCAAAATTGGATGAAGAACACGCCCACTTTTTAAAAAAAATTTTTTTTTAAATTCAAATTTTAACAAAAAATTTAATATCTTTACTGTATATAAGTAAATTAAGTCAAATTCAACTCCAGTAATGATATGATGCAACAAAATACAAAAATAAAAGAAAATTTCAAAATGGGAGTGGCTCCGCCCATTTTCATTTAGTTTGTCTAGAATACTTTTAATGCCATAAGTCGAACAAAAATTTACCAATCCTTCTCAAGTTTGGTAGGGGCATAGATTCTATGACGGTAACTGTTCTCTGTGAAAATGGGCGAAATCGGTGGAAGCCACGCCCAGTTTTTATACACAGTCCACCGTCCTTCCGCTCGGCCGTTAACACAATAACTTGAGCAAAAACCGATATATCTTTACTTAACTTAGGCCACGTATTTATTTTGGTATAAAAAATGGCCGAAATCCGACCATAACCACGCCCACTTTATCGATATCGAAATTTACGAAAAATGAAAAAAATGCCATAATTCTATACCAAATACGAAAAAAGGGATGAAACATTGTAACTGGATTGGTTTATTGACGCAATATATAACTTTAGAAAAATATTTTGTAAAATGGGTGTGACACCTACCATATTAGGTAGAAGAAAATGAAAAAGTTCTACAAGGCGAAATCAACAGCCCTTGGAATCTTGGCAGGAATACTGTTAGTGGTATTGCATATATAAATAAATTAGCAGTACCCGACAGATGATTTTCTGGATCACCTGGTCCACATTTTGGTCGATATCGCGAGAACGCCTTCACATATACATCTAAGGGCCACTCGCTTTTAAACCCTCATTAATACCTTTAATTTGATATCCATATCGTACAAACACATTCTAGAGTCACCCCTGGTCCACGTTTATGACGATATCTCGAAAAGACGTCCACCTATAGAACTTAGGCCCACTCCCTTTTAAAATACTCATTAACACCTTTCAGTTTGATACCCATATCGTACAAAAAAATTCTAGAGTCACTCCTGGCCCACCTTTATGGCAATATCTCGAAAAGGCATCCACGTATAGAACTAAAGCCCACTCCCTTTTAAAATACTCATTAACACCTTTCATTTGATACCCATAACGTATAAACAAATTCTAGAGTCACCCCTGGTCCACGTTTATGACGATATCTCGAAAAGACGTCCACCTATAGAACTTAGGCCCACTCCCTTTTAAAATACTCATTAACACCTTTCATATGATACCCATATCGTACACAAAAATTCTAGAGTCACCCCTGGCCCACCTTTATGGCGATATCTCGAAAGGGCATCCACCTATAGAACTAAGGCCCACTCCCTTTTAAAATACTCATTAACACCTTTCATTTGATACCCATATCGTACAAACAAATTCTAGAGTCACCCCTGGTCTACCTTTATGGAGATATCTCGAAAAGGCGTCCACCTATAGAACTAAGACCTACGCCCTTTTAAAATACTCATTAACACCTTTCATTTGATACCCATATCGTACAAACAAATTCTAGTGTCACCCCTGGTCCACCTTTATGGCGATATCTCGAAAAGGCGTCCACCTATAGAACTAAGGCCCACACCCTCTTAAAATACTCATTAGCACCTTTCATTTGATACCCATATTGTACAAACGCATTCTAGAGTCACCCCTGGTCCACGCTTATGGCGATATCCCGAAAAGGCGTCCACCCATAGAACAAAGGTCCTCTCCCTTTTAAAACACTTATTACACTTTTCGGTTGACACCCATATTGTACAAACGCGTTCTAGAGTCACCCAGGCCCACTTTTATAACGATATTCCGAAACGCGTCCACCTATAGAACTTAGGCCCACTCCCTTTTAAAATACTCATTAACACCTTTCATTTGATACCCATATAGTACAAACAAATTCTAGAGTCACCCCTGGTCCACGTTTATGGCGATATCTCGAAAGGGCGTCCACATATAGAACTAAGGCCCACGCCCTCTTAAAATACTCATTAACACCTTTCATTTGATACTCATATCGTACAAACAAATTCTAGAGTCACCCCTGGTCCATCTTTATGGCGATATCTCGAAAAGGCGTACATCTATAGAACTTAGGCCCACGCTCTTTTAAAATACTCATTAACACCTTTCATATGATACCCATATCGTACACAAAAATTCTAGAGTCACCCCTGGCTCACCTTTATGGCGATATCTCGAAAGGGCATCCACCTATAGACTAAGGCCCACTCCCTTTTAAAATGCTCATTAACACCTTTCACTTTGATACCCATATCGTACAAACAAATTCTAGAGTCACCCCTGGTGCACGTTTATGGCGATATCTCGAAAGGGCGTCCACATATAGAACTAAGGCCCACGCCCTCTTAAAATACTCATTAACACCTTTTATTTGATACCCATATCGTACAAAATAAAGTCTAGAGTCACCCCTGGTCCACCTTTGTGACGATATCTCGAAAAGACGTCCACCTATAGAACTTAGGCCCACTCCCTTTTAAAATTATCATAACACATTTCATTTGATACCCATATCGTACAAACAAATTATCGAGTCAGGCCTGGTCCACCTTTATGGCGATATCCCTAAATGGTGTCCATCTATAGATCTATGGCCCACTTCCTCTTAAAATACTCTTTAATACCTTCCATTTGATACACATGTCATACAAACACATTCCAGGGTTACCCTAGGTTCCTTTTACAACATGGTGATTTCCCTTACTTTGTCTCCACAGCTCTCAACTGAGTATGTAATGTTCGGTTACACCCGAACTTAGCCTTCCTTACTTGTTTATCATCACTTTTTGTGTTATTGTAAATTTTCTTAGATGGATTTGAATATACATTCGATAGGTCGTATAATGAAACAGATTATTTTTTCTGTAGAAAGTAAGAACTTAATTCTAATTCACAAAATTGGAAGTTTTTTCACTTTCGTGAATATGTTTTAGTAAAAAAAGTGGATCGAATTGTGGTGCCAGATTAATTCGATATAACAACGTGGAACCAGGTGAAAATAATGACAACATGAAGATAACAGGCATACATTTACATGCACCAGATGCTAGGAAATTGGAATGTTATCGATTGGCAAAAGACTTAAAACGAAAGGCTATTGAAGAGTGTCGTACCTCGAGAGATATTGTAGGACAGATTATATCAAATGCAAATATAGCTGTTTGACCGATTCTCCTTTCAGTCGATCAAATGATGCGCACCGTCTGGCGAACACGTGCTCTAAATTTCGTTCCGAAAAATCCTAATAATCTCAAAGAACTCGTTCTTGAATATGAGTTTATCAAACAATTTTTGCTATATGATAGTGGGCCAAATTATCAAAGGCTAATCATTTTTTCCACAGAAGAAAATTTGAAATTTTTAGCAAGTTGCTCCTCGATTCATATGGACGGCACATTTTCTGTTGTTCCTCCACTTTTTTCCCCAATTATATACATTGCATGGCAAGTGTTTCGTTTATATGTATATATTTGAATACAGTTCTCGATTCTATTGAAATTCTGTTATTTGCAGGAGGTTTAAATGGTTTAATAGTTCCCTTGGTATATGTACTAGCATGTAACAAAAAACAAGAAACATATAATATCACAATGAAGACTTTATTAGAACAAAGAAACTCATTTTAACCTAAATATGTGATGTTGGATTTCGAGAAGGCGGCAATTAATTCAGTAAAAAACTCGTTTCCCGAAGCATTGGTTCATAGATGTTTTTTCCACTTTTCCAAAAACATTTCGAGACATATCCAATCATTAGGGCTGCAAAAGAATTATACAAATTTTTTCAATTTTCGCGATGAATTTGAAATATTTATTAGCACTTGCATTTGTTCCAGAAGAAATGGTGATCGATGCATTCGGATTGACATCTGAACTGGAATTTTATGTGGATAACGAAGGAATACAATTCCGAAATACAAAACTTATTAAATTATTTCGATTGCCACTTCCTGGAACACAGCAACGTCGGAAGAAGTCGTTTGGGTGAAGCCCAAACAAATGGTTCTATCGAAGGGTGGCACAAGGCCATTCGAAGTGCATTTGGGACACACCCTAACATATTTAATTTCATAAATTAAATAAAAAACGAACGGGCAATAACAGAAACAAAACTAAAGCAATTTTCAGCTGGAGGTGAGCCATATCGAAAACGCAAGAAAAAATACAAAGACTTGCGACCAGCGTTTGTTTAGTATGTATGTATGTATTTATTTGAAAATTTGTTCCTAGCACAACAATTTTGACAAATTATTTAACAGTGCTAGTCATGAATGAGCTATAAAAATTGAACATTTATAATAATAAATTAGATTAATCAAATTAAATTAAATATAGCGGACAATAGTGAAATATTTATGTATGTAAATGTAAATCTTAAAACTAAAGAAAAGTAGTTAATAAATATTAAAAGACAGCAGTAGTGATGATAACCTTTGGCTGGTTATAGATTGAATAGTATTTAACAAACAAAGAAAGAAGACACAGAGAAAGGAAAAGGACTTAGAAATGAACATTTTAACAACAACAATTTGAGATCCAGTTTAAGAGTCGTTAAAAAATGATGTTAGCTCTTTTCTGAAGTGCAGAGCATTACTTAAGATTCGAAGACTAGTAGGTAGCGAGTTCCAAAGACGTATTGCAGTAACAAAGAATTGGCGCTCAGAGGTTAGCGAGCGGTATCTGATGTGCTTAAGAAGAAGCACCGATCTTGATGATTGCAGAAAATAAGCTTACGATATAGATAGTCAGGTTCCTTCGTGTGTATCAATTTATGGAGGAAGGACATTAAGTACGCTTTAGCCAGAAGTAGTCGTATGTGCAAAGGCGTGAAATACTGTGTTAACCATAGTGTACGAAGCATTCCATACACTTTCCCAACCGTTCTAAAAATATGGTCTTTCCATGTCAATGTTTTGTTAAAAATTACACCTAAGTTTTTCGCCGTATCTACGTATTCAATAACGGAATTGTCGAACACTACATTCTCTAAATCATTAGTGGGAAAAGACCTTCTATGAATAACAATACATTTTGACTTATTCGGGTTTATACATAAGCCATTCATAGCAGCCCATGAAAATATTTGATTCAAATCGTGGTTTAAGTTACTTGTGCACAAGCTAGTTTGATCACGAGGACAACACGTAAATAACTGCACATCATCAGCGTAGATATGAACATTACAATACTTAAGGACATCGGGTAAGTCATTGATGTACAGAACAAATAACAGAGGACCCAGGATAGAGCCTTGAGGGACGCCTCTTAAGACATGAAGGAAGTCAGACTTTTCACCATCTATACATACTGCTTGAGTCCTATCGCCAAGATATGATCTTATAAGGGCAACTGCATGACCAGAGAAGTTAAATAGGTTTTCCAGCTTCCTACAGAGCAGAGTGTGGTCTACAGAATCGAAAGCTTTGGAGTGGTCAAGAAGTGTTAAGAAGGCAATGTAACTTTCATCCACTCGCTCACGAATTTCTTCTGTCACAGATAATAGTGCCGTTGTACAGCTCCGCTTTGACCTGAAACCGGACTGACTATCTGACAGGAGCTTGTATTCATGTACATATGATACGATTTGCCCATGTAGAATACGTTCAACGACCTTAGAGAGGAAAGGGAGTATGGCTATTGGTCGATACTCATTATTTTGTTTACGGATTGGAATAACTTTTGCAGCTTTCCAGTATATTGGGAAGACACCGGTCGTCAAAATTGAGTTGACCAAGTAAGTAATGTGGGGAAGGATTTTGGGAAGAATGACTTTTAAAAACTTTGAACATATACCATCAAGCCCCATTGCGTTAGACTTCACAGAAAGTATGGCTTGGATAACATCACAATTATCGACACAAACAAACTCGAAAGGGCTAGTGTCAACATTAACACGCACGGAGTAGTTATCAATACACACATTGTCGGCTGAGTTTGGTAGTCTTACAAAAGTATTATTTATTTCGTTGATGTCGACATCAGGGGGATGAGACAGGTCACTTTTGGGCTTACCAATTCCTATTTGTTTGATTTTGTTCCACTTTTCCTTTGTATTCAAAGCAGAACTAAACTTATACTTAAAATAATTTGCCTTGGCCAGCCTTATGGCTTTGTTTGCAATAAGCCGAGCTGTTTTAAAGCAGCTATGCGCTTCGACTTTTTGTACCTTTTCCACCGTGAGTAGGCTTGGTTACGAAGGTGGATAAGGTGTTTTAATGTAGCATTGAACCAAGGGCTATTCTTGTATTTAAGTGTTTTTATTTTTAGTGGAACGTGATCATCGAATAACTTATTTATATTATCCTGCAGAAACTTTGTCTGGTCATCAACCGATGTTAACGTACGAATCAAGCTCCATTCAACCGACTCAACGGACTCAGCAAGGGAATAATAGTCTATACTTCTGTAATCGCGATACGCGAACGAACTTGGCCTACATGATGTTTAGAAGTTGTAGTTTAGGAATATCAGGTCGTGTTTTGAGAAGCAGGAGGCGGATAGTTGCGTGTAGTGAATCATTTTATGAAGATCATTGACAAAAAATAAATCTAATAGAGAAGAGTTAGTATTTGTGAAATGCGTTGGTATAGCACAGTTTGTGGGAAAAAGTCCCAGAGATTCCATGTTTTGTTTTAAAGTGGCATCCACCAGTAGGTTACTATTAAAATCTCCAGCGATGATAATATTGTCATAGTCTAATAGTAACGATTGAAGAAATTCAATAAACGCGGAAAAATCTATTAGTCGATTCGGTCTATATGCACAGCCGATAAGAAGCCTACTATTATTATCAGAAAACATATGAACAAACACATATTCCACAGGATCACCTGGACTAGAACAACAACACAATTTACAGGACACACTACTTTTTACATATATCGCAACACCACCACCATGACCACTTCTATCAACTCTGAAAAGTTGGTAGCCATTTATCTTCACCATATCATTTCTATGAAACGAAGAAAACCATGTTTCTGAAACACATATGACACCAATATCGGAGCCTTCTGACAGAAACCTCAACTCGTCAAGCTTTTTATAAAGGCTTTGCGCATTGATATGAATAACTTTCAGCCCGTTGGCTTTTTTTCTGACTATGCGCAACAAAGTAGATAGACAGTCTTTGGAACTCGGGGACTCATTATCGGAGACCAACATTATAAAAATAATTAAGTGAATGATTTACACTGAATTTGGCTAACAACATAATTAATGATTTTGTGATGTTGTAGGTGGAGAAAAAGACAGAGAAGGAATAGATTAGAAGAGAGCAAAGAGAAATATTTATTAGCAGGGGGCTGTTAGTTAAGCCTTTGGTGGCCCTCCAGGGCGTTGTTCGCAACCGGCGTGACGTCTTCACGAAAGGAAGTATTGTTTTCCAGGTCGAGACTCTCGAGAAAACTCAGGCTGGGGACTGCTTCGGGTCGGTCGCCGAATTCTCGCTTTATATGCACCACACCCCGCATTGTGAACACCGATGAAACCTTTTTCCTCTTCTTTAGATGGATCGCAGCCTTGAAGATCTCATAGTTGTTTTTGGTCAGCGATGCATTAACAAAGATAGGCTCATTGGAATTTATTCCCACATGCACGAGTCGCAGCCCTTTGGTGTTGTTGTGGCG